>VZQC01010425.1:3267809-3499768 GCA_009823505.1 Rhizomys pruinosus
GGGGGGGGGGGGGGGGGGGGGGGGGGGGGGGCCTCTTCAGCCCGCTCCCCGGCACCTGCCGCTGGGCTCAGGAGATCTCCTACAGATGCTTTTAAGAAACCATGGAGCAGCTCTGCACAGAGGTTCTGCATTCCTTACAAAGGAGTTAAAGAGGCTGTGAACAAACATCTGTGCCCTGAGCCAGGGGGTCCTGCCATCAGCAGAGTGGGGCATCTGCAAAGCTCAGGCGGCCTCCTAGGAGAGAATCCAGCCAAGAGGGTGAAGAGAATATGTCTGTGAGCCCCCAGGCCGTAGGCCCGTGTTCTCCAGGCTTTGGCTTAGACACTACAAATTCTTGGAGCCTTTGTTCCCTCAGAAGAGTGCCCCGGTCAAGAGCTACGTCCATGGAGATTCACCTTTACTTGACCTGGGAATAGCCACATAATGGTTAAGTTTGTGTGTGTGTGTATACAAAATCAAGTCTATGTATATCATATCAATTGTGGTACAATATAAACTATGTATACTTGGATATGTATGTGTGCAGTATCAATTATATACAGAGACCATGTTTGCAATCTCAGCACTCAGATGTTGAAGCAGGATTGCTACAAGTTCAAGGTCAGCCTGGGCTACGTAGTGAGTTCCAGGCCAACCTGGGTTACAGTGTGAGTCCCTGTCTCAAAAAAATAAAAATAAAACAAATAAAGTACCTCCGTATCCCATTAATGATATAAAAAATTTATATATATATATATATGGGAGTATATATGTGTGAAATATCAATTATATACATATCAGTTCTATACATATGTTTATACAAGCCCTATCAGTTGTGTACATATGTTTATATGTATATAATATCAATTATGTATTTATACATTACTTAGTTACATATAAATCTTTTATACACATAAGTTTATATGTGCATATATTTGTATCATATGTTTGTGTGTGTGTCAGTTATATGTGTGTTTGTGTATTTAAAATTCTCTTTTGGTAAGAAACCCAGGGCTTATGAATGTAATCGATTAAACAGACATACCAAGAGGACAAATAGCTGTTGGTAATCATCATTTCAAGATCTCAATGCCATATTAACTTTTTTATTTTCTTTAATTTTATTTATTATTTTTATGTGTATGAATGTACTGTCTGCATGTAGGTTGGTGCACCCATGTTGTGCAATACCTCAGAGGTCAGAAGAGGGCATTGGAGTCCCCTGGAACTGGAGTTAAAGACGGTTCTTAGCTGCCATGTGGGTGCTGGGAATTGAACCCGGTCCTCTGCAAGAGCAGTCAGTGCTCTTAACCTGCTGAGCCATCTCTCCAGCCCCACACTTTTTTTTGAGACAGGGTCTCCCTATAGCCCCAGCTGGCCCAGAACTCACTCTGCAGACCAGGCTGGCCTTGAACTCACAGAGTGTCTGCCTGCCTCTGCATCCAGAGTGCTAGGATTAAAGGCGTGCACCACCATGGCTGGCTTAAAGATGGTTCTTAGCCGCCATGTGGGTGCTGGGGATGGAACCTGGGTCCTCTGCAAGAGCAGTCAGTGCTCTTAACTGCCGAGCCATCTTCCAGCCCAACTATATCAACTTTAAATAAGAGAGCCAAAGTATAAGGTAGAAACAACAAAACAAACCGAGAGATAAGGAGAGGCATCCAGGCCTCACTGCAGAGCTGAGTGTTTCTTGGAGACACGCCAGGGTGTCTGAAGCTCTTGCCCCAGGAAGGTTCCCTTGCTCTGAAGACTGGGAGCATGGTGGGTATTTCATGGAGATGGGAAGAAACGGAAGCACAGAGGTTAAGTAAATTCCCAAGAACATTCTGATTAACGAGTGACTGTTTCGGAACATATATTAACACTTAAATGTCGTCTCTCTTTGTGCAACTTAAAGAGTGGAGGATTTTTAGAAATGGAACTTTCCGGAAACTCTAAAGATGTAATCATGTTTTTTTTCTCTCTTGACCAAGAGGAATGTATTGCAGAAATTTGAAATACTTCCCCCATTGATTTCTCAAAGTTCCTAACAGATTAACTCTCAATCTGCATTTTCAAGCATTACAAGAAAATCAGAGTCACTCCTGAGCTTGTTCAACTTGGTTACTCTTGAACCAAAACCATAAAATCACAGAAGGGGCTTAAGAAAATAGAGAAAACAGTCCTGCGGCTGGTGGTAACTATGGTCCACCTTCAGCCAATGAATACATATACTCAAGAATGCCATCAAGTTTTCCTGGTGTTTATTTTTGACACCTTCATGAGTGGTGAGCTGAGCTGACCTGGCTGTCATTTTTCAGTACAGGGAAAATGCTGGGCGGGACCAGGATCTGTGCTGAAGCATGGGGCCATGACCCTGGACACAATGTCTCCTCTGGGCTTGGTCGGTCTCTGTCAGTCACAGCTCAGAGGTGATCATGTCTGGCCTGGCTCTGATGTGTAACATGAGCAGTACCACAGCAGTGGGTGTCCTTTCCTCTCACAATTTTCCCCATATCTGTGTTGTAAAGGAGAGGGGACCACCCCGGGTCTCTACCATCCTTTGCTCCACACTCTGTGTCTAACAGGGGGAAGCAAGTCCAATCACAGAGCTGGCTGGCAGAGATGAACAAAGGATGCTCAGTGGCCTGTTCTGGGGTGAAGTATCCAGGTTCCTGGTGTGGTGTGGACGTTTTTGTTTTCTTGCCCCTCTAAAAAGCCAAATCTTGGGACTTTAAAGAAAGAAGTAAAAGGTATAGTCACAAAAGATGTTCCACAGCATTAAGAGGAAGCAAACTACTCAAAAAGCCAGGCCATAAACTCTGACAAAACCCAGAAGAGATTCATGTATCAATAACTTGATAAACTCTCTCAGAATCAGATGCTATGTGTGGCTGCTTAGCCAAAACAGAAACAGTCAGCATCTCTTGCCTTCTATCACAGAGCTGCAGAGAGGAGAGAGATGCTATGACATAGCACTTTTAGTGCACACACACACATGCACATATACAATATACACAGCTATATATATCTACATGTGTGTGCACATTCACATGTACATACACATATTCATACACACATTTGCCCAAACCTTGATAACACCAATCAGTTACAGAGATCCATAACTGGAATTATAAACATACTATGACCATAACAATGTCAGCTTTTTTCATGTCTTTTAAATAAAATATATTAGTGAACATCCCGATGCTGTGTTTTTCTAAAGCCTGAGAAACAACTGGCAAAGGTCTACCACCTGTAGAACTTGTTGAGTAGGAACAGGTTAAAATTGTAAATTTCTGCACTTGAGAGATTGTGAACATTAGGAAACCACACAGATACACATACACATACACACACACACACACACACACACACACACATATATTTGTTCACCCCATCCTAATCCTTCTCACTACTCAATGTGGAGTAAAATGTTATTCAACCCCACAACCAGGATCAATAGTGACAAATCAAGACAGAAATATGATTATTGATCTCAGCAATGGGCCCTGATGGCTGGCTATGGAGTCGTCCATGCTACGTGCTGTCATTTACAGTGGCACAGGGAGGTTGTGTGAGAAACTGCAGTGTGGGACACAGAATTGTAACCTAGGAAGGAGTTGCTCTTTCAGTAGGAAGATATTAGTTCTCTATGGTTGCTGTGAGAAATTTTAATCCTAGCACTTGGGAGACAGAGCCAGGCGGATCTCTGTGAGTTCAAGAACAGCCTGGTCTACAGAGTGAGCTCCAGGCCAGCTAGGACTAAAGGGAGACCCTGTCTCAAAAAAACCAAAACTAAATAAATAAATAAATAAATAAATAAATAAATAAATAAATAAATAAATAAAATTACTTTAAAATGAGGTCCTTGGGGCTGGAGAGATGGCTCTGAGCTTAAGGGCACCAACTGCTCTTGCAGAGGACCCGGGTTCAATTCCCAGCACCCACATGGAAGCTAAGAACCGTCTTTAACTCCAGTTCCAAGGGAATATCCTATGCCCTCTTCTGACCTCTGCAGCATTGCATGACACTGGTGCACCAGTCTACAAGCAGACAGTACACTCATACACAAAAAAATAATAAATAGGGGCTGGAGAGATGGCCTAGCAGTTAAGAGCACCGACTGCTCTTGCAGAGGAACCGGGTTCGATCCCCAGCACCCACATGGTGGCTAAGAACCATCTGTAACTCCAATTCCAGGAGAACTCCAGTTCCAGGGGAATCCGACACCCTCTTCTGACCTCCGCAGCATTGCACAACATGGGTGCACAAACCTACATGAAGACAGTACACATAA
The DNA here is from genome assembly GCA_009823505.1 of Rhizomys pruinosus. Lineage (NCBI taxonomy): Eukaryota > Metazoa > Chordata > Mammalia > Rodentia > Spalacidae > Rhizomys > Rhizomys pruinosus. The sequence goes on from VZQC01010425.1 coordinate 3,272,068, forward strand.
AAAATAAATAAAATTTAAAAAATAAATAAATAAATAAATAAATAATGCTGGGCATGGTGGTGCACGCCTTTAATCCTAGCACTTGGGAGGCAGAGGCAGGCAGATCTTTGTGAGTTCAAGGCCAGCCTGGTCTACAGAGTGAGTTCCAGGACAGCTGGGGCTACAGGGAGACCCTGTCTCGAAAAGACCAAATAATATAATAATAATAATAATAATAATAATAATAAATAAAATTTTTTTTAAAAATGAGGTCCTTAACAAAAGACAGACACACTTGGAGCCCTGAGGGCCTGAAGTTCCCTGTCAGAGCTCCAGCAGGCCAGGCTTCCTCCAACAAGACACAGAAGACTACATAGTGTCCAGTTCTGGACTCAGAGCCCAGTGCCTAACATTGGTGGCTACTGTTTATCCAGCAGGATGAGGCATATAGACCCATCAGTCAATGGGCTTGGAAGGATCCACCTTCATTTAATGTCTCAGGTGAGTATTTATAACCAGTTCTCCAAGTCAGCTTCTTCATGGAGGGAAATAAGTTCAACACTTTGATGGTCCTGAGCCCAACTCCCTGCCTATGGCAGGCTCATCTTCAGGTGTCATATATGCCCGTGCTCTGCTCCACTGCCCGGAGCTGGGATATGGTGAAGAAGCAGTCCTGCCACCCCATGTCGGCATGCTCAACATCACGTTTACCACCGAACACAGCTCTCCCTGTCTGATTCATCCCCACTGGATACTTGCAGCCACCTCTCTGATGGAAACCTTCCCCCACACCCCTATAACTCTGGAATAGGTACAACAGCTACCAAGTAGTAACTACACTTCTAGTAACTAAGCAACCCCATGGACCCCTGGAGAAAGGTGACTATGCCCTTCATACGAACTTGCAGCCCCACCTTCCAATCCCCAAACATTTCTAGCTCCAGTTGTTACTGGATGAACATGAAGAAGCCTCTCACTGCACCCTCCTCCAAGTCTCCTTACTGCCCCCCACCACCACACCCTCCTCTTCCATGGCTCCTTACTCTTCCTTCAGTGTCCTCTCTGCAGCCTGCTCTGGACACCTGCCATGTTGTGATGGCCACAGTACAGCCCACCAGACCACCATTGACACCCCAAAGCATACCATCCAATTTCCAAACCATACTGGAGTGGTCACTGCAAACAATACCATGATGCCTGGTGGGACTGAATACAAGCAAATGTCACTTCAGTGTGGACAGTTTGTGCCCTTTAACTTCCACGTCATGTCTGCATTTTGAGCCTGTTTTCATCTTCCCTTTGCCACGTGATTGCTCAATTGGCCTTGCTGACTCTCCTTCCTACAGAACAAACATCTGCTTTGCCATTTTCCAGATGTTTCCCATCTGTCCTGCTTTGCTTTCTGTTGCTGTGATAAATACCATGATCAAAGCATGTTGATGAGGAAAGGATTTATTTCATTTTACATTTCCCAAATCACAATCTGTCACCAAGCAAAGGCAGGGCAGGAACTGGAGCGGGGACCAAGGAGGGCCGCCACTTCCCACTAGCTTGCCCCTGGCTCACTCATCTCCCTTTCCTCTACAGCCCAGGCCCCCACGTCTAGGGGTGGCTCTGCTCACAGACGACTGAGCCCTCCCACATCAACTAGCAGTTAATAAAATGCCTCGCAGACATGGCCAAAGGCCAATGTGATCAAGGAAATTTTTCAGGTAAGGGTCCCTCTTCCCAGGTGACTCTAGTTTACGACCAGTTGACAAAAACCACCCAGCACATCATCTGTTTTACATTTAGTACCATTTGCTCAAAGCTTGATTACTGGAGTTATTTACATTGATGTAGTCTGATGGTCTTATCTTTTAGTATTTCAAACTGTTCCCATTACTATTTATAAAAAGAGTAACACACCAACATATTATCTTATTTTCTGTTCCTTTTCCTGGCTCTTGTTGCTCCTCTTCCTTCCTTGACTTTTCCACACTGGCTGCCCCTCTTTCCCTGGACCCTTGAAGAAAGTCCATCCCCTTCCACACTGAGCACATACCTTCCAGCCCTCTGCAGGTCCCTGCCTCATCCCTACTCTCCCAGCACCCTGCACAGCCTTCTTCTATCAGAGCACTATTCTGTCCATCTTGGGTACTGTATAACCTTTGTGGGGTCAGAGAAGATCCCACATCTGGGGCTTAGCTAGTTCCTTTGATAAAAGGGCATACTAGAATGTGTAGTGGTGGCACAGATCGTCAACTCGTGAGGAAGCCCAACTGGTGGGCAGATCATAGGGACTAAAGGCAGGGGGTCACTGTGCAGAGCTTCACTTTGTGGTGCCTTAGCCTCCTCTCCTCCTGACATCAGTGTGTGGCCGGTCCCCAAGCCTGTCTTGAACTTGCCCTTATAGTGGGACCCTGCACAGACACACATGACTCTGTGAATTAAGCATGTTTGCCACTGTGATTCAGGCAACAAGAGAGGTCGGGGTCTCTGAGCCCATGAGTTCTGGCTCCGAGTGTGACTCTGACTCTCATCTACCAGGTAGAGAGGGACAGTGAACAGCCAACCTGACTTGTGTGACCAGCAATGCCTCCCATGCCGGGCTGTACTTAGACCACCTGCTGTGTGGTTGGTAGATCTGCCCTATGACCATCGTGAGGGTCTCCTTAAACACACAGCATTTAATGTGGAAGCCCCATCATTTCAAATAGATTGTCTTTAGAACCTTCCCCAGGAGAAATTCCACTTCTCTGTGTCAGAAAATATGTAAAAGCCTGGCTGTCTACTTGTGGTCTGTTTCATCTTATCACATACACTGTGAATCATGTACAGATATTCCTGGACTCACAGTGGATTGATATGCCAATAAACCATCCCAAATTCAAAATACCATGAATCAAACAGAGCATTTAGAACATCTAACTACCAAACATCAGAGCCTAGTGTAGCCTACCTTAAATGCACTCAGAACAATTGTATTTGGCTATAGTTGGGCAAAACTATAGAACACAAATTTTCATAAGAATGTTTAATAACATTTGATTGGACATTTAATAATGTGTAATTGAACATTGGAAAACAAAATGATGTCATAATTGTGCTTCTGCACCATTGGAAAGACAACAGCTGAGCCATCATTAGTTGGAGACCATCTGCATTCATAGTGTACTTGGCTGCTGGGAAGCTCAATGCAAACAGGACTATGTGCTACCTGCTACATGCACTTAGTCACATGTTCCTAGGCTCTAGCCTGACACTGCCTATTTCTCCTGTTCATCTAGACTGGCCGGACTAAGGATTTCATGCATTTGTGCTATTAACATTATGGAAACATTTCACTTTTTAAATAGATGACTCTTTGACATCTAGATTTTTGCTGCCTGGAGAGGCAAAAACAAATGGAATTGATAGAAGCTTTCCTCAGAGTCTGGGCACTCACACTACCTGACTATAGCCTAGTTATTAATGGGACTTGGGTTCAACCCCCTGCCTGTGTCCTTCTCCACCCTCCCTCCCTCCATCTCTCTTAACTGTATGTTCATTTGTATATGATACAAACACTTCTTCATAATACCCATTTTATATGTTTGAAGTTGTTGCTGCTATTGGAGGCTCCAGATCAGAAGACTCAGCGTTGGAATGAAAATTCACTGCCTATTCATACCAGAGATGCAGGGATGGTTCAACATATGAAAATCAATAAATATCATCAAACATATAAATGGACTGAAGGACAAAAACCACACCATCATCTCAATTGACACGGAGAAAGCCTTTGACAAGATCAAGCATCCCTTCATGTTTAAAGTCCTAGAGGGAATTGGACTGGAAGGATCATTCCTCAATGTAATCAAAGCCATATACAGGAAACCCACAGCCAATGTCATCCTAAATGGGGAAACAACAGAAGCGTTCCCCTTAAAGGTAGGAACTCGACAAGGCTGCCCCCTGTCACCACTCCTTTTCAATATAGTGCTGGAAACCCTTGCTAGGGCAATAAGGCAAGAAAAGGAAATTAAAGGAGTTCTAATTGGAAAAGAGGAAGTCAAGCTATCCCTTTTTGCTGATGATATGATTGTGTACCTAAGGGATACTAAGAACTCCACCAGAAGACTCCTAGAAATGATTAAGAGCTTTAGTAAAGTGGCAGGATACAAAATAAATCTAGAAAAATCAGTAGCCTTTCTTTACACCAACAACATGCAACTGAAGAAGGACTACAAGGAGACCTTTCCACTCACAATAGCCTCAAAAACAATAAAATACCTAGTAATGAAACTAACCAAAGACACCAAGGATCTCTACAACAAAAATTTTAAACCCCTGAAAAAGGAAATTGAGGAAGACATCAGAAGATGAACAAACCTCCCATGCTCATGGATTGGGAAAATAAATATAGTAAAAATGTCCATCCTACCCAAACTAGTGTACAGATTTAATGCAATCCCAGATCAAATCCCCAAAGAGTTTCTTCAACAGGCTTGGAAAAAAAAAAGTCCCAAATTATACAGGGTTTTGTAAAAAAAAAAAAAAGGACCCTGAAATAGCCCAAAGCAACCCTACAAAAAAGAGCAATACAGGGGGGGGGGGGGACTATTCTGATCGGGTGTGATATCGCACTTCTACCAGACATAACTCTACAAGGGCTATAGGTCATAAAAATAGCCTGTATCGGCACTCAAAAACAAAGACCAGTTGACCAATGGAAATAAAAACCTGAAAGATCATCCAATACCCTTGGAGCTCATAAATTATTTCCAGCACCTCTATTTGACCAAGGGGGCCAAGAAAAAGACAAGACCACAATGGAGGAAAGGACAGCATCTTCAGTAAGTTGTGTGTTGGCAAACTGAATCCACCCACTAGAGCTAGATAGAAGAATGAAATAAAAATTAAACCTACCTCTCACCATGTACATTAAAAGTCAACTTCCATAATGATTCAAGACCTCACGTTGAAACCCCAAAACTGCGGTGGGTGTGAAGAAAAGAAGAACTTGGCGCAGCACTACAAACATAAGGCTAGGAAAAAGATACCTTCTAAACTCAGAGAAAGCGCCCTTTGCACAAGAAATAAGATCGACAATTGACAATGGGACTCATTATAAAACTCAAAAGTTTCTGTACATTCAAAAGAAACAATATAGGAAGTGAAGAGAGGGAAAGAAACTCACAGATGGGAAGAGGAACCTTCACTGCAGTACATCTGACAAAGCAATTAATTTCCAGAGTATACAAAGCTATCAAACAACAAGACGAAGAAAGAAAAACAAAATGAATCACTCACTCAGAAGATGGAGCCAAAGATCCTGAATAGAGACTTCACAGAGGAGTGAATTAAAGATGTGCTGAGAACACGAAACAATTCTTAAAATCAGAAGTGTTCCAGCATCGCAATAAGATAAGGGAAATGCAAATTAAACACCACTTTGAAATTCATCTTACTCCAATAAGACTGGCTGCAGGACAGGAAATTATGGCAATGATACCAAGGGCGGGAGGTTGTTGGGGAAAGGGGAACTATCCTCCATTGCTGGTGGACATGTAAACTTAGTTACAGTGCCACTATGGAAAGCAGTGGTGAGAATACCCTTAGAAGATCCAAAAATAGCTCTCCTATGACCAGTCAATACCACTCTGCAGAGTGATACAATGCACAAGCTTATTTTATTGCAGCTCTTTACGAATAGCAAAGCTGGGAACATGGCATGGGAACCAGTCCCAGTTTGCCCCTCAAACTGACGAGACGGAAAGAAAATGTGAATGTATGTACATGTTCAATGGAGTTCTTTATGCAGCGGGGTATTAATCTAAAGAGGGACAACATCGTATGAACTTGTTAGGTGAATATGGGATGGAGCTCTAGAGACATATTAGTGAAGTACACGTGCTCCAGAAAAAGTAAAAACAACGGTATATCAATGGTGTCCGCTCAGGTGGATGCTAGTACCAATAACTCCAGATAAATAGGTCTGTGGTAGAGGGCATAGCAAGATAGTTAAAAGAACAACAACAGGGAAAGACTGCAATCAGAAAATGGACCTGAAATGGGAGTGGTTGATGGGAAAGAGGGTTAGGAGGGACGGGGGTAGGAGGGCAGGGCTGGTGTGATATGCACAAAAATTGGAGGCATGATGAATTGCCCACGGGCGTGAGGTCAACAATAGCTCGTTGTGCCCAGACACTGGTCTACAGGTGGTGCTGGGTGTTAGGACTTAGTAAAAGTAAATCTGGGTAGCCTAAAACAACAGGGTGCGTACAGGCCGGGATAAAACAGTAATGCAGTCTGAGTAAAGTGCTAGATATAAGTTCGGGTTGTCCACATTTGGTTACAGAAAATGGTACACACAGTAACGTTTGGGATGGCACATACAAATATGTTCTCTCTATAAGGTCCTCTGTTGTACAGTCTCACCTTTGTAGCATTCTCTTTCATCGTATAAGATATTTTTATTAACGTAAAATTAAGTTTGCTTTTCCCAAGTTAACTCATATACAGTCACCAAAACTAGACTGGGTGAATTTGATGAGAATCCTTGTGCCTTTGATTCACAAGACCCTATGGTATGTATGAATACAAGCTGCTGGAGATTGGGTTTTTTTCAAACAAAAAGTCAAGACAAAAAAAAAAAAGGGGGGGAATACATGTCAGGGACGATGACATGAAAACAGTTCTCGTCAAAAACCGTTGCATATTGCAAATAACTACTTTTTTTGGGAAAGAAGATTGCTTGTTTCACAGGTCAAAAACGTTCACCAAATTTAACAAAAGGACTGAGAAAGAAAAGATTACAGCTTCTGGCATTGAGAAGTGATGTACCAGAAAGTGCCAACTGAAAGTCTGACCCGTCTGAATTCTAACATGAAAGGAAGAGAAAACGAGCCTCAGATTGCTACAGACATCCAACCCTCTGGGATCCTACTTGTAACAACTATTTATAATGATGTCCTAATGTTGAAAACTCTAGGCTTCAGGTGCTCACATAAGGTGATTAGACTATAGAGACGGGTCGTCACCGTACCCCTCCAGGAACAAAGAGATATGGGGTGGAGTGAGGCGTCGTTCTCCAACTGATAATTGGGAGACAAAACTATTATCAGAGTGTAATCTTTAGTAAAACCATGTGAAAAAACGCCCTCTTGGTAAGGGCTGACGAATAGACACTAGGAACTGCTGAATGAAGGTTAGCTGAGTTATTCTCATATTCAGAAACACCACAAAACATAGCTAAACGTTCTCCTTTAAGCTAGCACGTAAGCAAATAGATATTTAATACAGGAGGTTCTATGAATCAACAATGGATTTATTTCTACCAAGGAGATGTAGGCCAGGGATCCAAGCTCCACAAAATAAGGTAAAGGCTCCTGGCTGCAAACTGGATACCTGCAAGAAGAGAGGCGATAAGGCCCTGCTGTCAAAAACCTGACGTTAACATGGAAAGATGCATTGAGGCCACACAAATGAAAGTGTACAGATGACCTCTGGAACACCAGACAGTGTTACCAAAGCCACTAAAACCAAAAAAGCAAATATGGCTCTCACTTGAGTCAAGCAAGACTCCTCGTCAGCACCAGCTACACCTCAGCCTGCCTAGATAAATCTGTGGCACAGAGGCAGCATATGCCTGCATATCTCAAATCTAAATTGGCTATTGCTCTCTCCTTGGAGGAATAACCCATGGCTGATGCACAAGCTTACATCCCTACTGGTAAGAGATATTAATAAAGCCACAGTAAGAACCCACTGTCCATATTTACAAGGAAAAATGTAATTCATTGGATAACATACCATCCAAAATATGCTATATAAAAAGTAACCTACCAATAACTATTAGTACTGTTTAAATACCTATATATCTAATTGCTTGTGCTTCATTAGTAGATCGAAGGTTATTCTGGACAAACTGTCAGTCCATGAAAGAACAGCCAGAATTGACCAGAGTCTCCAAGACCGAACGACAGCTCCAGAGAAGTAGACTGTTTTTGCTTTCATCCAACCTGTGCCCCTTTCCTAAGCTAGGGAACAATCTGCAGAAAAAAGGGCATGGTAGAATGTAAGCGGCTGCGATTGGGTGAATGTGAAAACTAAAGCAATGATAGTCTAGACACTCAATTTGATCAACTTGATTGAACATACAACCACCCCCCCCCCGCTGGATGGTGGGACCCATGGGCTGTGTGGGTTTGAGCACAACACCCTGAAAATTGGTTTTACATGAAAGATGCTTGTACTCATAAATTATCACTTATTGCTAAAAAATGAAAAAAAAAAACAGAGAAAGATGCAGGACGGTTATGGCAGAATGCATGAGCTGGGATGGGGTGGGGTGGGGTGGGGGGAAGGGAAAGGGAAATGTGCCTGAACTGAATTGGAAAATGATGCATGAAATACACAAAGCATCAATAAAAATAAATAAATAAATAAATATTCCTTAAAAGAAAGAAAGAAAGAAAGAAAGAAAGAAAGAAAGAAAGAAAGAAAGAAAGAAAGAAAGAAAGAAAGAAAGAAAGAAAATTCACTGCCTGCTGCTCCCTGGACATCACCTACAGGAGACCCCAAGAACATCCCTGAGGTTCTTACCTCCAGACTTTGCTTCAGCAAGTTTCACCTCTACCCTGCTCCCCAGCACTCCTCCACCCAGTACAGGAAAAGCGAATGACGTTGTTAGGGATAAGCCATGCTCATGAACAGGAATAACTCCTAGGCCTCTTCAGACCAACACTGGTCAGAAATACAGCTTTTCAGGGCTGCCTGGTGTCCTGACTATGAGCTTCAACCACACACAGCCTCTTGTTCTCAGTGAGACAGACGTCCTACTCTGCCTTAGTTTTGTTAATAGCTAATGTGAGCAATTGAGTGAAACTGCTCAGGGCAGCTGTCGAGTTCATGGATGGGAAAGTATCAAGAGCCAGTGCTGCAACAGATGCTTGTCAGACAGAAACAAAACCCTGCAACTACGTCTGAGATGTTTGTCTCCAGAACCACCCTCCTCCCCTTCCATTAAGCCAAGGTCTCCATCAAGAAGTGTATGAGTTCCCATCAGCTAGATTAAGCCAGGGTCTCCATTAGGAGATGCCTGAGTCCCCATCAACTCCAAAGAAGGCTGGCAGCTCTTCTAAGCTGTAGCTGTCTCCAGATAAGCCTCTTCTGTCAACTGCCTGTGTCTCACTGGAACACTAGGGCTTCAGGAATTCCTGAGTCATACTGCAGATGACAGAAGATCATTTGCACATCAGAGATGTCTGCCACAAGGCCAGCATAGGGACGGTGTGCCCAAATGCCCAACCCTTGGCCAGAAGATGAACATTCCCATCCCAGTCTGCTCACTGAGTCATGCACGCTGTTCACTGGGGAGGGAATCCTGTTTCTACATCACTCACTCCTTACAAATGACAGAACAGTTTGCAACAGGAGACCAGGTACCAACAGCACATTGTATTTTGGACAGTATACCGTCCCTAAGGGACTTCTAATAAATCAAGGGGTGGACCCATACAAAATGATCTCACTGGGAATAAAACATTTGCTGAAGAGAAGGCTAGAGGTGAGAGCAGAAGGCCTTGTAGTTGTTGAAAACATAAGACATCCATAATTAATGGGATGACTGAGCTCAAGAAGAGTTATCTGATGCTGAATCTATAGGACCTGGGATGACAGACTCTCCCTAAGATGTCACTTTTTCATTTTATTTCCAATAATTGAAGCTTTAGTGTTTGACCAGTGCTGTTTACAATCAAACAGTAAGATCAAGGTGGAAGTTGAAATTTGAGACTGAAAACTGACCACTGGATTTCAGGATGGGGATGTCCTGGAGCATGTGCTTGAGAGAGAAGGGAGTGGAGGATCTGGAGAGGGCCAGCAAGTCTTTTGAAAAGATCTCTGCAAAGAGAAGTGTGCAGATGCAGGAGACGTATGCAGTCAGGACCCTATAGATCCTGTGTTTACTTGAGTTGAAAGGAGTGACAGAATGGTCGTGTGGTGATGAGGATGATGCAGAAGAGGGAGCACTGATGATGAAGAGAATGGTGAAAGGTATCTTTGAGTAAAAAGAGGGACAGTAGTCGGAGGCACAGAGGATGGAATCTCAGAAAGGTAGCTTCATCTGTGGTGCCAGCAAGAAGGCAGGCCGGTGGCTCCAAGTGCTTGTGAAACACCCCTGCTTCAACATCAAAGTCATAGCAAGAAGCAAGCCCACCCTGTGCTCTTATTCCAGTCTTTCTCCTCCCCTGAGCATGCTGTCTCACTATTGTACACCATGGAGACAGCAGTGGCCAACATCTTCCAGAAAGGGAAAACATGCAGTGTGTTACTGCACCATTTCTTCTCAGCCTCTATCAAAATGCAGCCTTGGGGACGCAGTGGGATTAGGCTTGGGGGTTGCCTCCATGACCCGTAGTCCTGCGTCCAGTTCTAGCACACTGCAGAGCCTCATCTCTGACACCAGAGGGGCTAGACTTCACACGACTCCTGATATCCAGGAGGTACCTGAGATGTCCAAACTGAGTGACTTCATGCTGCCTGCTGCCTGCTGCCCTGTCTTCATTGTGCTCAATCCATCTCTGTCAATTGGATAAGATTTTCTGTTAGGCTTCCCTAGCACCAAAGACTCCAAGTGAAAATATGGGAACAGGTACATTTTCTCAGCCAATCCTACTGTTTGTGAGCCTTCCTCTCCTCCTTCAATGAGTGAACAGTAAAAATGTTCTCACTTGCCAGGGACGACTCAAAGGAAGGCAAACCAAATCCTCCAGTGTTTTTACTCAAAAAAAAAAAAAAAAAAAAAGGAGACTCGATTGAATAATCAATAATTTGGAGCTTTCGGCCTCAAATTCATCTTAATGGTCATCTGAGAGATGAATTTACAAAACAGGTCAAAAAATACCATATGGTAATAGACATCTAGTGAGAATGTGAAATGTTTATTTGTATAACACCTTCACAGCTGCCAGAGCTCAAGTTCCGAAGGTTCAGTGTGAAAAATGAAAGTTGGGGACAGCAAGGAGCAGCAAGGGGACAAAGATGGGGCACAGGCAGGTGCTCACTGTGCACAACACAAGCTTCGAAGTGAAATACTGCACTCAGGTTGACGTGACCAGGTATTGGTTATTAGACACAAGATACCAGTTCATCAAGTGGCTACTGGTCCCCAGTCAGGACAGAGACAATTACCCTTACCTCTTTCTATGTTTCCTTTCTGTGGCATGTCAACCAAGACCATGTGTAACCTCTGCTGGCATGGCTGTAATGCTGCAGAAACCGGAAAAGGAGCTGGAGAACACAAGTCTCAAAGACCAAAAGAGAGCAGAGCGACACCTAGAGTTGCTACCATTCTCTGAACACATGAGGCTCAAGAGTGTGAAGAATTTGCCACCAGCTTACAATATATTCAGTGTGATAGAACACAATAAATGTTCTCTTTGTTTTCTATCTTTCTAAAACAGTCTGGATTCTATTTTCTAGTCGTGTGTGTGTGTGTGTGTGTGTGTGTGTATGTGTGTGTGTATTCAAGACATGCTGGCTCATGTATCTGCTTTAAGGTGAAACAACTTTATGAAAACTCATCACTATAGTTTTGTCTGAAATCCACCTTCTTCTTGTCAAGGCCTTTCACACAGGCTGCAGCTTTAGAAAGATACCGCACAAGATTTCTATGTGACTTGGCTGTGCTATTGGCCAGCATGTATTAGACAGTTTCTATATCCACCTCAGGAAAGTCCCTGCCACAGTGTCTGTTGTTGCCAAGATGGAGAAGTAACACTGTGACATCTTCTGTGCCTTTAAATACTCTGTTCCCACTAGCTGTGTGGAAGGCCCCATTTGTACCTCCAGACCTGCTCTGTACCATCTCCTGTCCTTCTGGTTTAGCACACTGGCTTCAAGTCACCGTCTCTGACTTGTCAAGGCCTTTCTCACCTTGTTCCTTCCCATGCGCTATTCCCACAGGCTGGGAAGCAGCCATACCTCCCTGTCTGTTTAGATGAATCCAAACCACCAAACTACCCCTCCAATGCCAGTTTCAGTGTAACTCTCTCTAAGAGTGCAACCCTGATCCTAAAGACAGACCAGACTGAGATGGTTTCCATGAGCAATTATCCTCATAGACTTGTGTATTTAATAACTTGTTGCTGCTTGGAGTGGTTATGGGACCTTAAAGAGGTACAGCCTTCCAGAGGAAGTATGTCGTCAGTCCCCCCCCCCATTTTCAGTTCTCTCTCTCTCTCTCTCTCTCTCTCTCTCTCTCTCTCTCTCTCTCTTTTCCAGCCGCCTGCTGCAGACCTCCCCTACCATTATGTGCTCTCCGGAACCATAAGCCAAAATAATGTCTTTCTCCCATAAATCACTTTTGGTCACTGTGTTTTACAGTATTTTATAATAGCAACAGAAAAGCAGCTCATGCACAGACCTTTGTGCTAACCTTCCTGGAAACATGCTGTCTAAAGCAAGCTCGTATTTTTTTATTAGTTTTTGCCTTTTTGTGCTGGGAATAGAACTCAGGGTCTCGCACATTCTAGGCAACTGTTCTATTGCTGAGCTACATTTTCAGCCTCGATGTCATATTTATTCACCTGTGCCCTCTGCCTCCTGACTTTACTGCAAGCTCCAGGAGACAAATATCCCCATTACCCTCAGAACTCTCCTACCCTGACCAGCACCTCTCCTGGCCCACACTAGCTCTGGACAGAGCTTGATTAATAAAGAAAGGGACTTTTGTATGCTCATTTAAATAGTCCATTCAGTAAGATTAGCTGGCTATCATCATAATTCTACTACTAGGCATAAGCATTACCATTCTTAATGGGTGCAGGTAGAGAAACTGAGGCTGGATGACATCTTGTAGTTTTCTAAAGGTCTTTTAATTGATAATTCATAGGGACTAGAAGAGTTATCTGAGTTGGACTTGGTCTCCCCACTGCATCCAGGCTGGCCTGGGAGGTGAAAGCTTAGGTACACACACGCTTGGTTCCTGAATGATGCATCTCCAAGAGGCAACAGGACTCTTCTCTGTGAAACACAAATGACAGCAGCAACTCAGGGTGGCAGAAAGCTGGAGAAGCATGACAAAGGTCATTTTCAGTTCCATACTGTGAGTGCATGTGTGTGTGTTTGTGTCTGTGTGTGTCTGTGTGTGTCTGTGTGTGCGTGTGCCTGTGTGTATGTGTCTGTGTGTATGTGTGCATATGTGTGTATGTGTATATGTGTGTATGTGTGTTTATGTATGTGTATGTGTGTGTATGTGTGTATGTGTGTATGTGTGTCTGTGTGTATGTGTGTGTGTATGTGTATGTGTGTATGTGTCTGTGTGTATGTGTGTATGTGTATGTGTGTATGTGTGTCTGTATGTGTGTGTCTGTGTGTCTATGTATATGTGTGTCTGTATGGGTCTGTGTGTATGTGTGTATGTGTATGTGTATGTGTGTGTGTATGTGTGCGTATGCATGTATGTGTATGTGTGTATGTGTGTATGTGTGTGTGTCTGTGTATGTGTATGTCTGTGTGTGTCTGTGTATGTGTGTCTGTGTGTATGTGTGTATGTGTGTATGTGTGTGTATGTGTGTCTGCGTATTGTGTGTCTGTGTGTGTCTATGTGTATGTGTCTGTGTGTATGTGTGTGTATGTGTGTATGTATGTGTGTGTCCATGTGTATATGTGTGTATGTATGTGTGTGTATGTATGTGTGTATGCATGTATGTGTGTATGTGTGTATGTGTGCATGTGTGTATGTGTGTATGTGTGCATGTGTGTATGTGTGGTGTGTGTGTGTGTGTGGTGTGTGTGTGTGTGTGTGTGTGTGTGTGTGTAGGTCAGCTCTGGGTATCGAGCTTCTGGAGCATCTACCTTGTTTTTTGAAATACGGTCTCATACTGAGACCTAAGACTCACAGATTCAGCCAGGCTAGCAGCCAGGGAGACCCAGGCCTCCCATGCTCACCTGCACAGTGCTGGGATCACAGGTATGCCACCACACCAAGCTTTTTATGTGAGGTGTGGGAACCTGAACTCGGGTCCCCTTGGCTTGTTCAAGGAACACTCTTCACACTGAGCCATCTCTCCAGCCCCAGTACCACACACTTTTATCTGACATCAGGCAATTCCCAAAGCCAGATGGTCAGCCCATGCCTGGAATCTCCAAGCAGAAGGTCTCCTGCCTACAAGGAAGGTTTGGCTTAGCACTATGCTAGAGGACTGGGGACAGGGTGGAACAGGAAGTCTCCAAGAGCTGGACTTCAACCACATCTGCAAGTAGACCAGAGAGCCACCAACCTCAAATGACAAGCATTTCCTCTCTCATTTCCTCCAATGCTTGGGGACTTTTTATCTTACACTTCCAATTCCCCCCTTTATCTTCAGAACCAAAGTGGTTATAGATAAGAAAACGTAATTGTGCGTGCCAGCTATAATCTTGCCGTGGGGCTGCTCTGTAGGGCCGGAAGTACATTCGGTACAGTCCCATTCCTTGGTTTCTTTAGTGAAAACTGTATTTTTATGTTCGGAACAAGTCAGAATGTTTATATGAAATTATGAAGTTGGTCATTGTCCCAACTTCAAAACCCCCCAAAACTGAGGAATTGCTAAAGACTATATGAGAAATTGGACTGTGAAAACAGCTCCCGGTTCACCCGATGCCATTCATCTGTGTTTATTGAAACTGAATCCACCAGCATCTTCTGTAAGCCCTGCCCTTGGCCACTCCAGGCAGCATGCTTACCCTCCCGAACTTACAGGGACAGTTTCACCTCATCACGCAACTCCTCGCCTGGAAATCTGACTCAGGCCAAAGCACCAGCTCTTGCCCCTGGCTTGTGAAGGGCACGTTGATGCTGCTCAACTCCTTGCCTCCTTCCTGGTGCCCCCTGCACTGTCTTCCCACCAAGCAAAGCCGCCAGCAGGTGCCAGATGCGGGGCTGAATCCTGTCTCTTTGCAGGAGACAAATTCTCCTCGCTTCCTCTTCCTCTGCACGCTGAGTCTAACTTCACATGTGTTCCCATGGCACTCTGTGAGCTGCTTGGCATACACCTTTCATCCAGCTCCAGCATAGATGGCTGCTTTCTTATCTACCTGACCACTGAGGCAGGACTACACAGCATTCATAGTCAGGGCATCGAGATCAACAAACACTCTGTCCTCCACAGGTGCTCCTGAATCGTCCTCCCCATGTGTAATCCCAGAGCTGGGAGATAGACAATCCCTGGGTCTTGCTGGCCCAATCAGTGAGCTCCAGATTCAGTGAGAGACTCTTTCTCAAAAACTGTGACATAGGGAACAATTGAAGAAGACGCTTCATATCAGCCTATGGCCTGCGCATGCGCACAGTCACATGTATGTACCCTGTGAATTCCCAAAAACTTGTATACACCCAGAGAGAATGGAGAGCACAAGAAACTTGCTGTTCTAGGAGAGAACGCTGGGACAGCCTGGCCCAGGGGATAGGGCTGCAGGAAGAGGTTCCCATGGACAGAAGGACTGAACAGGTGAAGAGGGTACAAGCCCTGGAAAGAAGGGAGCCTGTCAAATATCCTGCCTTGTGTGGGGCAGAAGGCCATCAGCTGAGAGCCAGCCAGCGGGGCTTAGATTTACATCTGAACATGGAGATGTGAGATGATCCCTCTACAAAGACGGTGCTGAGAACTCCCCAGCTGCCTGGGCTGGACCTGCAGAGGACCTCAGCTCTGTGTGTGCCAAGCAAGCCTGTGATGGGCACGGCCAGGTTCCAGAAAGCCATCGTCAACCACAGGCTTCCTAAAGATTGTCTTCTTGAAAAGGCTACTCTATGAATGAATCATGAATGTATGTGTGTGTTATATGTGGTATGTATGGATGTGCATACGTATATATGTATGTATACCTGTGCATGTGCCAGTGTGTATGTGTATGTGTGTATGTGTGTTGTGGTGTGCATGAATATACATGTGTACATGTGGTATATGTGTGTCTTTGTGTGTGGTATGTATATGTGTACATGTGTGTATGTGTATATGCCTGTGTATGTGTATATATGTGTCTGTGTGAGATATATATACATAGTGAATGTGTGTGCATGGATGTGTGTATGTGTACATGTCTATGAATGTATGTATGTCTGTAGGTCTATAAGTGTGTTGGGTATATGTACATGTGGTGTGGGTATGTGTGATGCATATGTGTGTGTATATGTATGTGCATGTGTGTATATCTCTATAAGTCTACGTATGTGTGTATGTGTGTGCTATATGTGTGTATATGTGTATTGGTGTAGGTGTCTATATGTCTATGTTTGTATGCCTGCGGTTAAATGTATGTGACTGTGTATGTCTGTGCATGTGTGCATGTATGTGTTCATATACATGTGTGTTATGTATATGTGTTTGTACACATGTGTATGTGTGTATATATGTGTATGCCTGTATATTGCACATACGTATGTGTATATGTGTGTGCATGGTAGGCATGTGTGTATGTGTGTGTACATATGGCTTATGAGTGTATGTACTGTGTATGTATGTGCGGTGTGTGTATATGTGTATATGCATGTGTGTATATGTATGTATGTGTGTGTGCCTGTGTATGTGTGTATATGTATGTGAGAATATATGGACATGTGTATGCTTGTGTGCGTATGCCTGTTCCTGTATGTATGTGTGTATGTATGTATGTGAATGTATGTGTGTATATGTGTATGTTAACAAGAGCTGTGGTAGGTATACCTCCTGACTTCTACCTGTCCTCTCCAAAAGACAAAAAAAATGGCCAGAAGTTTTCTGTGGGTGGAAAGGTTTGGTAGTCTCTAGGTGAGCCTTTATGTAATTCTAAAGCTGGCCAGGAACCAACAGAATAAAGAAATGTCCCACAGAAATCCTGATAAAAAAATTGTCTTTCTCAAAAGTACATGCATTGCACCTCAAGAGAACAAAATATACAACCTGCAAGAAATGTATTAGAGAAATCTCTAGAAGTCTGTCTCAAGCACTCAATGATGGTTGTTTGAGATCTGTTTGGCAGGGTTGTTATGAAAGCTTCTTTACGGGGTCATTTTAAGTACCTGCCTCTGTTCATAGAGTCCAGAGAGCAGCCTGCGATACGTGATTCTAAGCTTTTGACCAAAATTTTTAAGATCTTTATAAGTTCATTTCGCATGCACAGTCTTAAAGCTTCGGCTCTCTGCTTTTTACTTCAATACAATTTACCAGCGCTATAAATAGAAAGAATTGATATTTTCCACTTGCCTGCATTTTCTCCACTGAAAAGCTCACAACCAGTATGTGTTTCTGTCTGCAGCTGCAACTTCCCTTCACCTTGGGGCCTGCTCAAAAGAACTGGCACAAAAGGAAGGCTCCTGCTAGTGCCGTGCGAACATTCCAGAGCCTCCCCAGATTTTCCTAGGCTCTGCTTTTTCTCCTCACATTGATTCGATCCCAAGCTACCATTTGCAGTGCACAAGAGCCCTGGCCGACAGCTCCACGTGCTCCTGATGCCCTGGATGGGGCAGAGGGCCTCTGGTCTATGACAACTGGAGGCTCAGCCGGAGGAACAGCTTTTACTTCCTGGGTTCCTGTCACCAGCTCTGCAGCTGAGGCTCCTGAGTGCCCAACAAAGTATTTCTATAGAAGGGCACACTGCTACCTATCCAGAAAAAACTGTGGCGAGGCTGCCTTAGAGGTGATTCTTTTCTGCTTTTCTACTGAATAAACAAACCAAAGATCCTCTCTCTTTTCCAATCATATGTGATGACCTGAGAATTTCTTCCAGTCGTTGTTCTTGGTCTAAGGCCATCCATCTTCTCCAAGGAGAGTTGCCTTTCTCTCCCACACATTCCCATGCCCATCCTGTAAACGGACATGCTGTCTCCAGATGCTTCCCCTCCCCCACTCACACTGGGTCCAACCCTGGCTTGCCCTTTTCTAAACAAACAAAAATTAGTTATTTTTAAATTTTATGTGTATGAGTGTAATGACTACATGTATGTAAATGCACCCGTGTTGGGCAATGCCCCTAGAGGTCAGAAGAAGGTGTTGGATCCCTTAGAGCTAGAATTATGGATGGTTGTTAGCCACCATGTGGGTGCTGGGAACTGAACCTGGGTCCTCTGCAAGAGCAGCCAGTGCTCTTAACTGCTGAGCCTTTCCTCCAGCCCCCATCGGCTCACCTTAATAAACTCCCACCTATGGGTTCTGCCCTCACTGATCTCCCCCCCCCCACGTCCCTCCCCAGAAAGCACAGATGTGAAAGGTGCGCCCTTCCTGGAGTCAGGATCTGAAGAGGTACAGCCTATCCCTCCACACAGGAGCACTGGTGGTTCCTCAGCTTTCAACTAGGAGGAGCTTGAAGCCATCACACCTGATTTCTTTTCAAGTTTTTGGAACCCACATCAGAGGGGATTCCACCCAAAAACTAAGATTGTCCTTAACCCTGGAAAATAGCAAAGCCCCCACCCTTAAGAGCTGGGGGCTTATTAGCAAGCTTTGTACTTATGCTCATACATTAATAAAAAATTAATGCCTATGGAATGAGTTTTTGATACAAAGCTATCAAAGCTATAAGGCAGTAACTTTTTTCCTCTTCTGGTTTGGAAAACATTAATCTCTTCAATAATTGATCATTCATTCCTTCAGACTTACTAAATATTAAACAGGTAAAAGTTAAATATTTGAAACATGAACATCATTTGAGTCACTCCTAGAGAGATGTGGCCCAACTGATGCCTCCCAAACACGGGACAAGGTGATGTGGCACCCAGACCAGGTTTAAGCAGCTCTCCTGGTATGACACCTCGGGGCAGGGGAGGTATACCATGAGTTCTCACCCTAGAGCTATTAGCCGTCATGGGCCGATCTCATCACACACAGTCGAGCCTGGCTAGACCATCAGACCCATGCCTGATGTTCCTTCTCCACCCACCTTGGTCCCACCAAAAAGCCTCAGCAACCTGGTTAAGGGCAGTATCTATCTCCCTGTCTGGTGGGTAATCTGCATATTTCATTCTAATTGCTCTGAGCCTGGAGATTTGGGTGCCTCTCTCGTCTGGACCCCTGGCAGCATGCGTCTTTTCACAGTTAATAGTACTTTTTATCAGACACAGAAGTCTATGTGGGATATGGCCTGCAGGGTCATTTTCATCCAATGGTTCTTGAGCAGCTGATCAGCCTGGCTCACAGTGCTGGTTATTACCATCAAGTTGGCCAGCCTGGCGCACAGTGCTGGTTATTACCATCAAGTTGGCCAGCCTGGCTCGCAGTGCTGGTTATTACCATCAAGTTGGCCAGCCTGGCTCGCAGTGCTGGTTATTACCATCAAGTTGGCCAGCCTGGCTCGCAGTGCTGGTTATTACCATCAAGTTGGCCAGCCTGGCTCGCAGTGCTGGTTATTACCATCAGGTTGGCAGGACCTAAAATCACCCAAGAGACAAGCTTCTGGCCATGCCCTTGAGGAACTTTGCAGATGGGGATGAGAGGGGAAGACCTACCCTGACTTTGCACAGTACTACCCCATGGCCTAAGGACCTAGACCGAATAGAGGAGAACCAGCATCCATCTCTCTCTGTTTTTCCTAACTTTGGATGGAACGGCGACTAGCTACCTCAAGCTCTGGTTACCACGCCTTCCTACTGTTATCCCCCACACTGTCAGACAAAATAAACCCTCCCTTTCTTTAGTTGCTTCTAATTAGGTACCTGGTCATAGCATCAGGAAAAGTAACTAATGTGTTTACCCACATATGCGAGACTCAGGATTAATGAGACCCACTAGATAATTGCTAAGCACGCAAACTTCATTTTCCTTAAAATAGTGCATGAATACAGACTAAGAGGCATAGGTTGCTTCAAAGAAAACATATTTGGTTTTCAGTGTCCATATCAGCGGGGATTGGCTGCTAAGAACCCGGGACCCTCCTCATAAGCAGACACTCAAGAATCAGCCGCTCCTGGACAGCCAGACCAGGGAGATGATTCTGAGCTGAATCCAGCAAGCAGTGAATGCTGTAACCTATTGGAAAATGTGGCTGCTGCGGCTGCTTGGCCGGGGTCCAGCGGCACCCGCCGCACTGCTACCAGCATCAAGCCACGCTAGCCCAGGGCCTCTGCATTCAGGCACCAACCAGACGGGGCTGCACTGCACCGTGGCTTTATACAGCTGTGCTCTTGCCTCCCCACCTCCGGGGTCTCCTGCCCTCCCTGGTCTCCTGCCCACCAGGTCATGGCCCAGGTGCCTCTCAATCTGAACCAGCAACCGGGGAGTTTCTGGCAACAGCATAGTGTTCACAGGGTACTCAGCTATAAGCTGAAACTGGTCTGGAAACACAATGAAAATGCTAATTGACGACACGGATTCTGCTTTCATGTTTTATTAATGACATCTTCACCACGTTTGTAAAGTAATTTACATAATACGCTAATTCTCCCAAACAGGAGGGAGGGAAGCCCTGATCCCATACTAAAAGAGCAATTCTCTGCCTGTATCAAGGCTACACAAGACTTCTTTTTTTTTTTTAGCATTGTCCCTTATGAGGTTTGGGTTGCATTTAAAAAATCTGTCAAGATTGCATTTTCAAATCTACTCTTTGGGGTATAGACTCATTAGTGATATTCAAGGTGGCTTTGGACCTTGGGTGTCAGAGTCTTGTCTTAAACAATTAGGACAGATTGGAAGCCAGAGGTTCACCCTGAAGTGAGATGGGAGACTAGGGTGGGGTACCCTGAAGGCAGCCGGCAGGCACATCAGTCCTGAACTCCTCCCATAAGTCTGGCTGGATCTCACAGTTTATTTCCTACACTCTCACAATTGCTAATTTGATGACTTTTGCTCCTTGAAAATTTTAGACATGCATAGAATACATTCTGATTACTCTCTAACTCCACCCCTCCACACACACACACACACACACACACACACACACACACTTCTCTGATATTTTTTAAATAAAAGAAGAGCTCAAGTCTCCTTTTCCAGAGCTCGTGTCAGTCCATGAGTATCTCATCCATACTCTGCACCTTCCAAGCCAGTGTGCAAGGCAAGAACCAGCATGATCTGAAGAGCAGCCAGGGAGGATTCCTCCAGAAGACTCCTCAGGGCAGATGCTGCAGGGACTAGGAAATCTGGACTCAGATTTCTTTGGATTCACAACTTTAGAATGATGAGGATCAAATAGGAAAATAGAGACTATTTTTTTTCCTTTGAATTCTGGAAAGTGTGTTTCACAGAATCAGGGAAGTACATAAAAAGGTTAAAAATGGCTGAGTGTGGTGGCACATGCCTTTAATCCTAGCACTTGGGAGGCAGAGGCAGGTGGATCTCTGTGAGTTCAAGGCCAGCCTGGTCTACAGAGTGAGTTCCAGGCCAGCTGGGGCTACAGGGAGACCCTGTCTCGAAAAGATAAAAAAAAAAAAAGGTTAAAAATGCAATAATGATAGGCAGAGGCAGGTAGCATCTCTGTAAGTTCAACGGACCAGCCTGGTGACTACAGAGTGAAAGATTCCCAGGAGACCTGGCTGGGAGGAACCTGCTCCTCAAAAAACACAAAAAAAAAAAAAAAAAAAAAAAAGGCGGACAGAGAAAATAAGACTCACACTTCGCCTGCTTTCCACTCTCCTGTGGACTTGGTGGCCCCCACAAGGGCAGTGACAATCAGGACAGTCAACTCACAAAGTCACTTGGCCTGCAACTGCCCTAGTTTCCTTCTATAAAACTTCCTTCTAAAAAAAAAAATGGGGGAAGCAATGGGGTGCTAAGAATTTTGGCATCATTTTTGCATGGACAACATTTTCACATAAATTCTGCCCTGTCGTCTGATGGACTCTAATAGTGTACCCTTCCAGGACACAGAGCCAGTTACCCAAAGTGAAGACTGCAGAAGCCCGGCATTCCATCTGTGAAGGAAAGACATCTTTGACAGAAAAGTAGATGGAGTGTTCCTCGGATAACCTTAGTAACAGCACCCTTGGAAGAAGCTAAGGTTCCGGACAGAAAGGTTGGTTCTATGGTGGTCTAGGGTCATTAATCTCAGGAAATCTCAGACATGAGAGGGACCAGCGGAAGAGCTGCAATGGAGGCCTGTGCCTCAAGGTTCAGAAAGGGAAAAGACAGACTAGGATGCTGGTGGCTGAAATGCAATCTGCCTTCTGAATGGATTTTTTTTTTATAATTGCAAAACATGTGTTGTTATTACAATGTGCTTGGCACAGTTTTGCCTCCACTTTGCCTCAGAAAAGTCATGAATTACAGCTCTATAATGTGGCTCTTTGTATATAACATCTGCTGTACCAACATAGCAACTATGTTCATCATTATAGGTTGAAGATTTTTGTAAGGAACTTTTTTATTATTTTAATTTGAAAAAAAAAAATCACACCACAGAAGCAGTAGAAAATGAGATTTTGGTAAAGGCCTTTTGTTGTAGTTTTTTGTTTGTTTGTTTGTTTGTTGAGACGGGATCTCACTCTGTAGCTAGCCCTGGCTGGCCTCAGACATATGAATTCATTTGCCTGTCTGTGCCTCCCAAGGGCTGGGATTAAAGGTGTTCACCACCACACCTGGCTTATTAATAAAAATCTTTGAGGCAGTTTTCAGAGTTGTATGTGTCACAGCCAAATATGGTCATATGGGGATAGAGGATGTGAACCGGTATTATAGCAGAAAATTTGAAAGGCTTCTGTTTCCTCACACAATATAATTACAACTTATGGAGTAATTTTCAGTGAAATTATGGGATCCACACAAGAGGTTTTTAGTTCTTTCTCCTTCCAACTTTCCCCTCCAAGAGAATATTACAGTGAGCATTAATAGAAGGGTCACGTGTGGTGGGAACGGTGCATACAGTAAGTCGTCTGAGAATTAGCTGCACATGCATCTTCAGGATAGTCAGCAAAATTCAAATCATGATTGACAGCAAAATCTAACATTAAAATGCTCAATCAAGCTGAAATGTGCTTTTGAAGATTTAAAAAGCCTATTATTTCTGTTTTTATCACAATTTTGCATTCAATATCATTGAGCGGTTATGTTTTAAAAAAAAAAATGCGGGGCTGGAGAGATGGCCCAGCGGTTAAGAGCACCGACTGCTCTTGCAGAGGACCTGGGTTCAATTCCTAACACCCACATGGTGGCTAAGAACCGTCTTTTACTCCAGTTCCAGGGGAATCCGATGCCCTCTTCTGACCTCCGCGGCATTGCATGACACGGGTGCACCAACCTACAAGCAGACAATACATTCATACACATAAAAAATAATAAATAAAAATTTAAAAAATTTAAAAATAAAATGGTATCATGCTTCAAGATTGTAACATCTAGACCCTCACACATACAAGTTTGACTTATTTAGTGTCACATGCTATTCTTCCATCCATCTTATATAATCATTGTAAAATCTGTGCTAACTGACACCTTCAGAACAGGAAGCTATGGAAAGAAATGGACGCTCTGCCTGTTGGGGAACAGGCTTCCTTATGCAAAAGTCTCCCTTTGTGCTAGCTGAGGATTTGACAAGCTAATTAATTTGTCTTTTCTCTTACCTAAGTGCTTCTGCCTGTGTCCCCTCAAAGCAGTGTTTATCTTTAGTACTGGCAGCAGCACAGCCACAAACCGTCCCACTATTAGTGTCTTTTCTGTCAAGGGCGTGGCCAGATGTGGAGAAGGGGGAAATGGGATCCCTCGTAGGGGAGCGGGTGGAGCGGGGGCTCCTGGGATCCTTCATGGGAGGAATGTAGAGCAGGGACCTTCATGCTGCTATCATTTCAGGGCCCTTGGGACTGTGGTTACACTGATGATGCTGACCCCCTCCCCCATGGTGACTGAGTACAAGCTGGCACCTGATGAGCTAGGACCAGTTTACACCTGGCCTAGCCGTACTCTTCTGAGTGCAATTGCCTGACACCTAGAATGGGGGAGGGAGGGAGGGAAGGAGGGAGGGAGGGAAGGGATGAGGGAAGGAATGAGGAAGAGTAGAATCATTAAAAAGGAAGGAATGAGGGCTGGAGAGATGGCCTAGCAGTTAAGAGCGCTGACCGCTCTTATAGAGGACCCGGGTTTGATCCCCAGCACCCACATGGCGGCCGAGAACCGTCCAAAACTCCAATTCCAGGAGAACTCCAGTTCCAGGGGAATCCGACACCCTCTTCTGACCTCCGCGGCATTGCATGACACGGGTGCACAAACTTGCATGCAGACAGTACATTCATACACATACAGAAATAAATAAAAATTAATTAAAAAAATTTTTTTTTAAAAAGGAAGGAATGAGCTAGGCATGGTGGTGCACGCCTTCAGGAGGCAGAGGCATGTGGATCTCTGTGAGTTCAAGGCCAGCCTGGTCTACATAGTGAGTTCTAGGCCACCATGGCTGCAGGGAGACCCCGTCTCATAAAGACCAAAAAGAAAAAAGAAAAATTGCTGTGCTTGCCATGAATGTGTGTCAACAGCTATGCTGGAGTTCGGGGCAGTATACTGAATTGGGTCTGAGCAGAAAAGAGGAAGAAGCAGCCTGCAGGGAGACCCTTGCCCTCCAGACCTCTTCTCCCAATTTTCATAGGGAGAAATAGAGCCCCCAGCAGTCCACAGCTCAGCCTGGCTTCCCATGACAACATTTATGTTGTACAATTGTGATGTTTGCCGACTTATACATGTTTGGCTAACAACTTGAGGTTTTGTTTCTGAAACCTCAATGCTTCCTTTGTAACCCAAAACAGAAATATCAGAATATGACCAGAAAGACAGGCTGTCCTTTGATATTTCCAAACCCAGCTAAAAAGAGGAACCCAGCACTTGAGTCATAACTGTCTCTCACAAACCAACTGTCCTAAGCCGAGAGCTTGTTATGGGCTCCGAGAGCCACTAGGGCTCTGGATTGATGTGCTCACTTCAGAAGGAAGGGTGTGTGCAAAAGGCAGGAGGGAAGCCTGGGAAATAAATGAGGGTAACACAGACAAAACTGGGGAAGCCAGAGACTCCAGCCTTCATCCTCCCAAAATAAAGTGAATACAGTCTCCTGTCTGACTCAGGGAGAGCTCAAGAATCTGCAGAATTGTGGAGAGCAAAGGAAAAAGTATTCTATATGAAGGGCCACCAGGAGCACTGGCAGCCTATGTGTTGAGAGAAGAGAAGGAGATCAGTATCCACTACAGGGCCTGGAGGACACCAACAGAGCTATGCATGTGCCTGAGCAAACCCAAGAGAGGAAGATACACACACAACTGCCCCAAGCCACAAAGAGCTGACTTTAACACTAGATGGATAGATAGATAGATAGATAGATAGATAGATAGATAGATAGATAGATAATAGATAAATAGGGAGATAGGTAGATAGATTATAGATACATAGATCGATGACAGATAGATAGATAGATTGATGACAGATAGATAGATGATAGATACATAGATCAATAAATCAATGATAGATAGATAGATAGATAGATAGATAGATAGATAGATAGATAGATAATCTAGGATAAAACTGATGAGTGAACATTGGCCTGGATCTAAAGTGAACCTTACAAACATACCTAGAAGATTCTGTCCAACTTCAGTAGAATCGAAATTCTTCCCAAGTACAAATACAACGTTCCCCAGCATAGAACATAAAAGCAACCACAAAGTAAGTCAATACATTTTGGAATCCTACAGTACCTTTTCCAACCACAATTCTATTAAAAAAATATTTAAAATGTATGGAAACTAAACAATATGCTCCTAAATGAATGCATAGTCAATGAAAAAAGTTTAAAGTTAGAAAATGCTTTGAAGTGAACAAAATAGTCTTCTAATACATAAAACTTCAGCAAAAACAGGCTTAAGAAAGTTTATGGCAGTAAACACAGTAAAGAAAGGAAGATCCTAGATAAACAACTTAATGTTGTACCTTAAGGAAAGAAAAGGAGGAAAAAAGTAGGCCCAAAGTTTACAGAGTGAAAGTAATAATTGGGACAGGAGCAGAAATAATTAAAATAGAGAGGCGGAAAAACATCAGTTTTTGTTTTCTTTTAACAAAAATCAATGAAATTTCAGCAGGTCTAACAGGAAAAAAAAAATAGAAGACTGAAGTCAGAATGTGAAAGACATTTTAGCTCAGCACTGCCATACAAAAGTTACGGCTACTTTGAATAATTATGGTAGGTAATCTAGAAGGAATGTCTACATCTCTGGATATGAGCAGACTGGCAAGCCTGAACGCTGAAGAAGCAGCAAATCAGACTACATCAGTCACACAGAGGGAAACAGAAGCAGAAAAAAATGAAACGAATTTGCCCTTTAAATGAAGTGAGGGCTGGAGAGATGGCCTAGCGGTTAAGAGCACCAACCGCTCTTGCAGAAGACCCAGGTTCAATCCCCAGCACCCACATGGCGGCCGAGAACCGTCTGTAACTCCAATTCCAGGAGAACTCCAGTTCCAGGGGAATCCGACACCCTCTTCTGACCTCTGCGGCATTGCATGACACGGGTGCACAAACTTGCATGCAGACAGTACATTGATACACATACAGAAATAAATAAAGGCTGGGCGTGGTGGCGCACGCCTTTAATCCTAGCACTTGGGAGGCAAAGGCACGCGGATCTCTGTGAGTTCGAGGCCAGCTTGGTCTACAGAGTGAGTTCCAGGACAGCCAGAGCTACAGGGAGACCCTGTCTCAAAAAGACCAGAAATAAATAAATAAATAAATAAATAAATAAATAAATAAATAAATAAAGTGAAAGAAAGACCCATGGCTTTCATGCTGAATTCTACCAAACACTTAAGAAAGAACTAATATTACTAATTTCTCTCAAATTCTTCTTTAAAAAAAAAAAAAACATGGGGCTGGAGAGATGGCCTAGTGGTTAAGAGCGCCGACCGCTCTTGCAGAGGACCCGGGTTCGATCCCCAGCACCCACGTGGTGGCCAAGAACCATCTGAAACTCCAATTCCAGGAGAACTCCAGTTCCAGGGGAATCCGAGACCCTCTTCTGACCTCCGCAGCATTGCATGACATGGGTGCACAAACTTACATGCAGACAGTACATTCATACACATACAGAAATAAATAAAAATTAATAAAAAAATTAAAGAAAAAAACAAAGAAGTTTGGATGTGGTGGCACAAGCCTTTAATCCCAGCACTTGGGAGGCAGAGGCAGGAGGATCTCTGTGAATACAAGGCCAGCCTAATCTACATATTGAGTTCCAGGCCTGCTGGGGCTACAGAGAGGTCCTGTCTCAAAAAGACCAAAAGGAGAGAGGGAGAAGAGAAAGAGAGAGAGAGAGAGAGAGAGAGAGAGAGAGAGAGAGAAGAAAGAAAATCTCAGAATGCCAAAGCCCTGGCTTTCCCCCATTACCATGGCCAGATAAGACCACTATACATGGAAAACAAAATTCTCTGATGAGCACAGAAGAAAAACATCAACAGAGCAGAGTAAAGCAAACCCAACAGCACATGGACAGATCACTCACTGTGATCAGGTGAGCCTTCCCCAGGATTCAAAGAGCACCTAACAAACACAAGCTTACAACTATGGCTCACTGCAGGATAAGCATGAAGGGGAAAACCTCATGATCCTCTATGGATGCAGAAAAAAATTTGACAAAATTCTGTATGAAAAAAAAGGAAATTCCCAAATTATGTAGAAAAGGAATATACATCAACATAGCAAAGGCCAAGGCACAGTAAGTTTCAGTTGTCAACCTGACACACCTGGGAAGGAGGAACCCCAGTGGAGGAATTGGGTTTATCACACTGGCCCATGGTCATATTTGTGAGGCATTTTCTTAATTGTTAATTGACACAGGAGGGCCCAGGCAACTGTGGACCCAAGAGAGTTGAATGTGAGCCTGGGAACAAGCCACCAAACAACGTTCCTCCTGGGTCTCTGCTCCAGTTCCTGTCTCCAGCTTCCTCCCGTGAGTTCCTGCCTTGGCTTCTCTGGATGATGAACTGTAAAGGGTTAAATTAAATAAACCCTTTCCTCCCAAAGTTGCTTTGGGTCATAGTGTTTTTCACAGTGACAGAAACCAACTGAGAACAGGCCACATATAACAAGCCCACAGCTAGCATCAGACTAAACAGTGAAAAGTCTACAGCTTCTACTTCTTTGAGACCAGGAACAAGACAAAGGTCCATGCTTTTAGCACTTCTATTCACCACAATTAGGAGAAAAAGAGACTAAAGGGCATCTGAATTGGAAATGAAGAAGTAAAACTGATTCTGTTCTGTGCATTAGCTTCATGTTCCTGTGACAAAATACTAGAGAGAATAAATTTTAAAGGGGAGGATTTGCTTGGGCTTGGGCAAGTGCCTTCTGTCCCTCATAGTGGAGATGGTATGGCAGAGTCCACATCATGGAAGATATAATGAGAAGCTATAAGAGAAGCCATGTCTCACAAAAACAGACCAGTTGACCAGTGGAACAAAACTGAAAATCCAAACTTGAACACATACAATTTCAGCCACCTCATATTTGACAAGGGGGCCAAGAAGACACAATGGAAGAAAGACAGCATCTTCAGCAAGTGATTTTAGCAAAATTGGATCACCACTTGTAGAAGAATGAAATTAAACCCCTACCTCTCACCCTGTACAAAAGTCAACTCCAGATGGATCAAAGACCTCAACGTGAAACCCCAAACTCTGGAGGTGATAGAAGAGAAACTTGGCAGCAGACTATAAGACATAGGCATAAGAAAAGACTTCCTAAATCAGACAGCAGCTGCACAAGAAATAAGATCGACAATTGACAAATGGGACCTCATTAAACTCAAAAGCTTCTGTACATCAAAGGAAGCAATAAAGTGAAGAGAAAACCCACAGAGTGGGAGGAAACCTTCACTGCAGATACATCTGACAAAGCATTGATTTCCAGAGTATATAAACTACTCAAAAAACAAAGAAGAAAGAAAACAAATGACCCACTCAATAGATGGAGCAAAGAGCTGAACAGAGACTTCACAAGTGAGGAATTAGAGATGGCTGAGAAACATCTTAAAAACCCTGTTCGAAGCATTAACTTATAATTAAGGGAAGTGCAAATTAAAAACCACTTAAGATATCATCACCACCCCGATAAGACTGGCTAGATCAAGAAAACAAATGATTACAAGTACTGGAGAGGTTGTGGGGAAAAGGGGAGACTCAGCCATTTGTGGTGGTGAATGTAACTTGTATAGCCACTATGAAAAGCATGTGGAGACCCTTGGAAGACTCACAAATGAGCTTGCCATTTGACCAGTCATACCACTCTGGTAATGCCACAAGACTCATTTTATGCAGAAATACATTGCACAGCTATATTTATTGCAGCTCTCTGTTCACATATACAAAAGCTGGAACCAAGCCCAAATGCCCCTCAAACTGACAAGTGGATAAGAAATGTGTTTGGTAGCAGTTCTGAGCACTAATAGTTAACTATCAATCGGTTTCTGCCAGTAAACTCAAGATAGTTACAAACCTTCAGTAAATGGATGGACTAGAAGTATTATGTTAAGTGAATGTAACACAGTCCCAGAAAAACAAAACAGTGAATGGTATCCTCATTCCTGTGGATAGCTGTGTTAATAAACCAGTTGTAACATTTCTTGTGAGGGGTATGCATATTGGAAAGAACAACAATAGAAAAGTCTGCATGTTCGGCAAAAAACTTACTGAATGGTGACTCTGGAGGGGTGAGGTTGGAGAGACGGATTACCCAGTCTTATGTATTTTGTTTAATGTATAAATTGTATCGATGTGAGTTTAAGCAGTGATCATAATTTCTTGTGTCCCAAACTTCCATAATGAAGCATTTCATTGGCTTATTTACCTTTTACGACCTCGTAAAGGATCTTATAAATCATGCAGAGTATAAGGTGGTCGTGTCTGATAGTTATTAGAAATACCACAAACATTGGTTTAAAGGTCTTTAATAAAAAAGCGTTAATACTCCTTCGAGTTATATTGTGACCGGAATTAAGCACTTATGTGTGTCCCACCTTGTTCTACATTTGTTACCGTGATACAAATACTTGGTAATACAGTGAAAAGTAACTTGGGATTAACAATACAATGGTTTATTCTCTATATTATTTGTGTTATANATGTAAACTTGTATAGCCACTATGGAAAGCCATGTGGAGAACCCTTGGAAGACTCAAAATGAGCTTGCCATTTGACCCAGTCATACCACTCCTGGGTATATGCCCACAAGACTCATTTTACTGCAGAAATACATGCACAGCTATATTTATTGCAGCTCTCTGTTCACAATAACAAAAAGCTGGAACCAACCCAAATGCCCCTCAACTGACAAGTGGATAGAGAAAATGTGTTGCATGTACACAATGGAGTTCTTTGCAGCAGTAAAAAAAGACATCATGAACTTTGCAGGTAAATGGATGGAGCTAGAAGATATTATGTTAAGTGAAGTAACACAGTCCCAGAAAAACAAACGATGAATGGTATCCCTCATCTGTGGATGCTAGTGTTAATAACCCAGTTGTAACTATTTCTTGTGGGGAGGGATGCATATTGGAAAGAACAACAATAGAAAGTCTGCATCAAAAAACTGACTGAAATGGTGAATCTGGAGGGGTTGGAGGGTTGGGAGAAGGATACAGGTCTATATTTGATTAATGTATATTTAATTGATGTGAGTTTAACAAGTATCCAATTTTGCCCAAACTCTATCTACAAATTACATGGTATTTTAGGACTTAGTAAAAGTAAAAATGTCTATATTAAACAACATTGGTTTAAAGGTTTTAATAAAAACGGTAATACATCTAAGTTAATTGGAAATATAACTTGTTGTCCACTTTTATTTTACTTAAAATCTGTATAACAATAACTTTGGGATTAACATATACAAATGGGTTCTCTATAATTTTTGTGTTATACGGTATCATCTTGTAACATTCTCTTTTATCTGTAGGATAATTTAACTTAAGGAATTAAGTTTACTTCCCAAATTAACAACATACAGTCACCCAAAACAGCTTGGGTAAATTTAATAAATTTACACCTTGATTCCTGCCTATAGGTATGTGTACTACAACTACTTTTTTGAGACTCATGGGTCAAAAAATAAAAACCTAAAATTAAAAAAAGGGGAGATACAGCTATGTATTAAAACTTTTTGTCAATTTTTTCAATTTAAATCTTAAAACTAACTATGGGAAAAGATTCATATGTTCCCACAGGTCAAAACATCACCAACTTAATGGCTGAGAAAGAAAAGATAGTTTTGCATTGTGCAGGATGTACCAAGAAATACCAGCAGAGAAGTTGGCCCATCTAAATATCAAAAGGAAGAAAGGCCTCAGACTGCTACAGGTATCAAACATCTCTGTGGATCCTACTTGTAGCAACTGTTTATAATGAGTCCTAATGAACCTTACCTTCTAGGTACCACAAAGTTTTAATATGAGAGACTTTCTCACCTCCTTTTCATAGAACACAGAAAAACATGGTGGTAATGAAGTCATTCCCTAACTGTAAATTAGAGCCGACTGTTATAGAGGTAATCTCTTATAAAACCAGTAAAACTGCTTTCATTACTTAACTAATAGACATAGGAACTGTGAAAAGGATTATTCTCTATTCAGAGCCAAATATAATACTAAAGTCTTTTTAAGCTGTGCATTTAAGCAAAATATATTAATACGGGAGAGCTCTGATATCAGCAATGGATTATTCTGCCAAGGAGATGTTGGCCAGGGGAATCCAAGCCCCCCCCCCAAAAGGTAAAGACTTCTTGCCTGTAAACTGGGATACCTGCAAGAAGAGAGGCGGTAAGGCCCTGCTGTCGAAGACCTGAGGTAAGCATGGGAAAGATGTATTGAGACCACACTTGCAAGTGTACAGTTGGTCTCTGGAATGCGAGAGAGTATTACCAAAGGCCACTAAACCAATAAAGCAAATATTGGTCTCCTTGAGTCAAGCAAGACTCCTCTGTCAGCATCAGCTACACCTTACCTGCCTGGAAATACTGTGTAGCAGTGGCAGCCATATGCCAGTATATCCCAAATCTAATTGGCTATTAGCTCTCTCCTTGGAGGAATAACCCACGGCTGATACCACAAGCTTACATCCTCCAGTGGTTAGGAGATGTTATAAGCCACAGTAAGACTTTGTCATCTTTCACAGAAAAAATATAATTCATGGATTAGCATACCATCCAAACATCTGTGTCTATACCAAAGTAACCTACCATAACAATTAGTATTCTTTAAATACCTATATGTCTAATTGCTTTTGCTTCATTAGTAGGACTGAAAGGTTATTCCTGGACAAACTGTCAACCCATGAAAGGAAACAGCCAGACTGATCAAAGTCTAAAACAACATCTCCAGAGAAAGTAGACTGTTTTGCTTCTCGTCCACCTGTGCCCCTTTTCTAAGCCTAGGGAACAATCTGCAGAAGAGGGGGCATGGTTGAATGTAAGGGCTGCGATTGGGGTGAATAGTGAAACTACAGAAATATAGGCTGGACACTTGTTTGATCAACTTGATTGTACATACAAGCTCCCCCAGCTGGATGGTGGGAGCCTTGGGCTGTGTGGGTTTGGGCATAGCTGCTTGCAAATTGGTTTTACATGAAGGATGCTTGTACTCATAACTTATTACTTATTGTTTAAAAAAATGAAATAAAAATAATTTTAAAAAGAGAAGCCATGCCTGGACAAGAGGACTTGCTACTTTCCTCCTTTTATTCCACGTAGTCCCCAAGGTATAGAATGCTATAACTTCCAGGAATGTGGTAGCATGGACAGTCGATGGCAAATTTGGAGCAGAGTTCTCCTGGATTTTGAGTTACAGACGGTTCTTAGCCGCCAGTGGGGGTGCTGGGGAATCAAACCGGGTCCTCTGCAAGAGCATTCGGTGCTCTTAACCACTAGGCTATCTCTCCAGCACACCCCCTGCATTATCTTTAAAACAAAGAAACAGCCCATCTTTTCTTCCGTATGATTTTCATTGTCGAATTACCACTGCTGGATGGACCTTTTTTCTTAGCTCTGGTTTGCCCTTCTTCACCGCAGCCATCACCATGTCACCCACACCTGTGGCAGG
Organism: Rhizomys pruinosus; assembly: GCA_009823505.1. NCBI lineage: Eukaryota > Metazoa > Chordata > Mammalia > Rodentia > Spalacidae > Rhizomys > Rhizomys pruinosus. The sequence goes on from VZQC01010425.1 coordinate 3,305,012, forward strand.
AAGTCTGTTCAGTCTCCCTTGATTCCCTTCACAGAGATGATAACAATTTTTGGCTCCTGTGTTGTCAGCATAGTTGATCACAGCTCCTACCAGAAAAACCCAGGGAAATTCAGAATTTCGCACAGGAAGGCCCAGCATGTCCTTGCTTCGACATCTTGGAAACTCAGAAAAAGAGACAAAAAGGCTAAGAATACTTCTTAATTTATTTTTTAAAAAAAAAAAAAAAAAATTGGCTGGAGAGATGGCCTAGTGGTTAAGAGCACTGACTGCTCTTGCAGAGGACCTGGGTTCGATCCCAGCACCCACATGGGGCTAAGAACCATCTTTAACTCCAGTTCCAGGGGGAATCTGACACCCTTCTGACCTCTGCATTGTAGATACGGGTGCACACCTGCATGCAGACTAATACATCATACACATAAAAAAATAAAAAAAACAATTAAAAATTGTGCTGTTAACCCTTTCACGGGGCAATAAGCTATGTGAAAAGTATAAAACTTTTTGTCAAATGTAATATTGAGAGTGCTTTTGACATAGTTCACTGGTTTATCATCTGATCAGTATATACTGCGCAACAGGCAAGGCTAGAATCCATGAACCAAGCTGCAAAGATCTCAAGCTAAATAAAGGCGGAAAGATTTGGAGAAACAGAAGGAAGTTCTTTCCTGTCCAATGTATACTCTTCAGACTAATGCACTCTTCTTATCAAGCCTTCTAAACTGTAAATAAAGTTTTCCCAAAAACAAGCATTTAAACTTCATTACACAGAAGAGCAACAAGAATGGTATCCCCCAGACAAAAGGCAGGAGGGAATATATATATATATATATATATATATATATATATATATATATATAGCACAATTTTTCACAACCGATGGGGGATAATTCAACATGGTGTCCAACAACGTTCTAAGGATGCGCTTCATCAATTTGTTACTATGAAGCAAGGTGTAAATGTTTGGCCCCAATCGGGCTTCAGAAATGGTTCTTTTCTCACAATGAGCATGTCTGTCCAGATATCAATCATGTTTGTTTGCACCAAATCCCAAGCCATTAAAATATGACTAATTTTCAAGTTAAACAGAAGTCATCTGCTCCAAATTTGCCATCGACTGTCCATGCTACCACATTCCTGGAAGTTATAGCATTCTATACCTTGGGGACTACGTGGAATAAAAGGAGGAAAGTAGCAAGTCCTCTTGTCCAGGCATGGCTTCTCTTTTTAAAATTATTTTTATTTCATTTTTTTAAACATAAGTAATAAAGTTATGAGTACAAGCATCCTTCATGTATAAACCAATTTGCAAGCAGCTGTATCCCAAACCCACACAGCCCAAGGCTCCCACCATCCAGCTGGGGGAGCTTGTAATGTACAATCAAGTTGATCAAACAAGTGTCCAGCTATTTTCTGTAGTTTTCACTATTCACCCAATCGCAGCCCTTACATTCAACCAGGCCCCCTCTTCTGCAGATTGTTCCCTAGGCTTAGAAAAAGGGGCAGCAGGTGGACGTAGAGGCAAAACAGTCTACTTCTTCTGCAGATGGTTTTAGATTAGACTTTGATCAGTTCAGGCTGTTTTCCTTTCATGGGTTGACAGTTTGTCAGGAATAACTTTCCAGTCTACTAATGAAGCAAAAAGCAATAGACATATAGGTATTTAAAGAGTACTAATTGTTATGGTAGGTTACTTTGTATCGACACAGATGTTTGGATGGTATGCTAATCCATGAATTAACTTTTTTTCTGTGAAAGATGACAAGTCTTCTGTGGCTTATAACATCTCTAAACCACGGAGGATGTAAGCTTGTGGTATCAGCCGTGGTTTATTCCTCCAAGGAGAGAGAGACTAAATAGGCCATTAGATTTGGGACTTTACTGGCATATGGCTGCCATCTGTACACAGTATTTCCAGGCAGTGTAAGGTTAGCTTGATGCTGACAGAGGAGTCTTGCTTGACTCAAGGAGACCACCTATTTGCTTTATTGGTTTAGGGGCCTTTGGTAATCACTCTCTCGCATTCCAGAGACGCCATGTACACTTGCAAGTGTGGTCTCAATCCATTTTCCCATGCTTACTCTAGTTCTTCGACAGCAGGGCCTTTACCAGCCTCTATTCTTGCAGGTATATCCATGTTTACAGGCAAGAAGCTTTCTTACCTTTTGGGGGGGGGGGTCTGGATTCCCCTGGCCAACATCTCCCTTGGCAGAATAATCCTTTGCGATATCAGAAGCTCTCCGTTAATATATTTTGCTTAACTGCCACACGCTAAAAGAGCTTTAAGTTATTATAATTTGGCTATGACATGAGAATAATCCTTTTCACAGTTCCTATGTCTATTAGTTAAGTAATGAAAGCAGTTTTTACTGGTTTTTATAAAGAGATTACCTTAATATAACAGTCGGCTCTAATTTACGGTTAGGGAATGACTTCATTACCAACATGTTTTTCTGTGTTTCTATGAAAAGGAGGTGAGAAAGTCTCTCATATTAAAAACTTTGTGGTACCTAGAAGGTAAGGTTCATTAGGACTCAATATAAACAGTTGCTAACAAGTAGGATCCACAGAGATGTTTGATACCTGTACCAGTCTGAGGCCTTATCTCTCCTTTGATATTAGATGGGCCAATTCTCTGCTGGTATTTCTTGTACAATCCTGCACAATGCAAAACTATCTTTTCTTTCCTTCGCCCATTAAGTGGTGATGTTTTGACCTGGGGGAACATATAAAATCTTTTCCCAAGTTAGTTTTAAGATTTAAATTGAAAAAAATTGACAAAAAGTTTTATACCATAGCTGTATCTCCCATTTTTTTTTAATTTAGGTTTTTTATTTTTGACCCAATGATCTCAAAAAAGTATTTGCTAGTACACATACTAATTAGGCGGAATCAAAGGTGTAAATTTTTAAAATTTACCCAAGCTGTTTTGGGTGACTGTATGTTGTTAATTTGGGAAGTAAACTTAATTCCTTAAGTTAAATTATCACTAAATGAAAAGAATGTTAACAGATGATACCGTATTAACACAAACAATTATACCGAGAACACCATTTGTAATCGTTAATCCCCCAAGTTTATTGTTATACAGATTTTTAGTAAAATAAATATGGACACAATTATTTCCCAATTAACTTAGATGTATTACCGTTTTTTTAATTTTAATAGAAAAACAATGTTAAGTTTATTTATAGACATTTTTATTTTACTAAGTCCTAAATACATGTAAATTGTAGATCAGAGTTGGGGCAAAAATTGGATAATTGTTAAACTCACATCAAAATTAATATACATTAATCAAATCTGACCTGTACCTTCTCCCAACCCTCCAACCCCTCCAGATTCACCATTCTCAGTCAGTTTTTTGATGCAGGCTTTCTGTTATTGTTGTTCTTTCCAATATGCACCCTCCCCACAAGAAATAGTTACAACTGGGCTTATTACACACTAGCATCCCATGATGCAGGGATACCATTCATCGTTTGTTTTTCTGGGACTGTGTTACTTTCACTTAACAAACTATCTTCGAGCTCCATCCATTTACCTGTCAAAGTTCATATTCTTTTTTTTGTAAAAAAAAAAAATTCCATTGTGTACATGCACACACATTTTCTCTATTCCACTTGTCAGTTTGAGGGGACTTTGGGTTGTTCCAGCTTTTTGTTATTGTGAACACAGAGGCTGCAATAAATATTAGCTGTGCATGTATTTCTGCAATAGACTGAGTCTTGTGGGCATATACCCAGGAGTGTGTATGACCTGGTCAATGGCAAAGCCTCATTTTGATCTTCCAAGGGTTCCTCCACAATGGCTTTTCATAGTGCGCTATACAAGTTTACATTCCCACCAGCAATGGATGAGTTGTTCTCCATTCCCCCAACTCTCCAGTACTTGGTATCATTGTTTTCTTGATCCTAGCCAGTCTTTATCGGGTGGAGATGATATCTTAAAGTGTGTTTTTTCAATTTGCATTTCCCTAATATTAGTGACTTTCGAAACAGTTTTTAAGATGTTTCTAGCCACTCTAATTCCTCCTCTGTGAAGTCTCTTCTTTTTTTTTTCTTTGATCTCATTTTTTGTATTGATTCATTTGTTTTACTTTCTTCTTTGTTTTTTGAGTAGTTTATATACTCTGGAAATCACTGCTTTGTCAGATGTATCTGCAGTGAAGTTTTCCTCCCACTCTGTGGTTTTTTTCTCTTCACTTTAATTGTTTCTTTTGATGTTACAGAAGCTTTTGAGTTTAATTGAAGGTCCCATTTGTCAATTGTCGATCTTATTTCTTGTGCAGCTGCTGTCTGAATTTAGGAAGTCTTTTCTTATGCCTATGTCTTATAGTCTGCTGCCAAGTTTCCTTCTTCTATCACCCTCCAGAAGTTTGGGGTTTCACGTGAGGTCTTTGATCCATCTGAGAGTGACTTTTTAGGTACAGGGTGAGAGGTAGGGTTTAATTTCATTCTTCTACAAGTGGTGATCCAATTTTGCAATAACACATCTTGCTGAAGATGCTGTCTTCCTTCCATTGTGTCTTCTTGGCCACCCTTGTCAAATATAAGGTTGGCTAGAAATTGTATGTGTTCAAGTTTGGATTTTCAGTTTTGTTCCACGGTCAACTGGTCTGTTTTTGTGGACATGGCTTTCTTATAGCTTCTCATTTATAGTCTCCATGATGTGGACTTGCCATACCATCCTCCACTATGAGGGAAGAAGGCACTTGCCCAAGCCTCAAGCACAATCCTCCCCTTAAAATTTATTCCGCTCAGTTGTGTCACAGGAACATAAGTAATCAACAGAAAACAGGTATCAGTTTTACTTCTTCATTTCCAATTCAGATGCCCCCTTTAGTCTCTTTTTCTCCTAATTGTGGTGAATAGAAGTGCTAAAAGCATGGACCTTTGTCTTGTTCCTGGTCTCAAAGAAGTAGAAGCTGTAGACTTTTCACTGTTTAGTCTTCGATGCTAGCTGTGGGCTTGTTATATGATGGCCTTTCTCAGTTTCTTCTGTCACATGTGAAAACAATTAGACCAAAAGCAACTTTGGGAGGCAAGGGTTTATTTAATTTAACCCTTTACAGTTCATCATCCAGAGAAGCCAAGGCAGGAACTCACGGGAGGAAGCTGGAGACAGGAACTGGAGCAGGGACCCAGGAGGGAACGTTGTTTGGTGGCTGTTCCCAGGCTCACATTCAACTCTCTGGGTCCACAGTTCCTGGGCCCCCTGTGTCAATTAACAAATTAAGCAAAATGCCTCCACAAATATGCCAATGGGGCCAGTGTGATAAGGACCAATTCCTCCACTGGAGGTTCCTCCTTCCATGTGTGTCAGGTTGACAACTGAAACTTACTGTGCCTTGGCCTTTGCTATGTTGATGTATATTCCTTTTCTACATAATTTGGGAATTTCCTTTTTTTTCATACAAGAATTTTGTCAAATTTTTTTCTGCATCATAGAGGATCATGAGGTTTTCCCCTTCATGCTTATCCTGCAGTGAGCCATAGTTGTAAGCTTGTGTTTGTTAGGTGCTCTTTGAATCCTGGGGAAGGCTCACCTGATCACAGTGAGTGATCTGTCCATGTGCTGTTGGGTTTGCTTTACTCTGCTCTGTTGATGTTTTTCTTCTGTGCTCATCAGAGAATTTTGTTTTCCATGTATAGTGGTCTTATCTGGCCATGGTAATGGGGGAAAGCCAGGGCTTTGGCATTCTGAGATTTTTTCTTCTCTCTCTCTACTATCTACTCTCTCTCTCTCTCTCTCTCTCTTTCTCTTCTCCCTCTCACTTTTGGTCTTTTTGAGGACCAGGACCTCTCCGTAGCCCCAGCTGCCTGGAATCAATTGTAGATTTAGGTGGCTTGTGATTCACAGAGATCCTCCTCCTCTGTCCTCCCAAGTGCTGGGATCAAAGTGCTGTGTGCCCCACAATCCAAACTTCTTTGTTTTTTTCTTAATTTTTTTATTATTTTTATTTATTTCTGTATGGTATGAAATGTACTGTCTGCATGTATTTGTGCACCCATGTCAGCAATGCTGCGGAGGCAGAAGAGGGTCTCAGGAATTCCCCTGGAACTGGAGTTCTCCCGCTGAATGGAGTTATCAGATGGTTCTTCGCCGCCTGTGGGTGCTGGGGACGAAACCACGGGTCCTCTGCAAGGAGCGGTCGGTCGCTCTTAGCCCTAGGCCATCTTCTCCAGCCCCTACCGAATTTTTTTTTCTTTTTTTTTTTTTAAAGAAGAATTTGAGAGAAATTAGTAATATTAGTTCTTTCTTAAGTGTTTGGTAGAATCCAGCAATGAAAGAGCCATGTCTTACTCTTCACTTATTTATTTTTATATTTATTATATATTTTTGGATTGTTATCTATTTATTCTGTCTTTTTGACACGCAACAGGTTGTCCCTGTAGCTCTGGCTGTCCGGGCCCGCCGGTAACTTCAACTTGTTCACTGATAGATCCAAGCTTGGCCGCCTTCAGAAGTCCACACAGTAGATCCGCTGGTGGACCTGGTTGCCGCACCATCCCAAGGCTGAGGATTAACACGGGCGTGCGCCAACTCTGTGAAACGCCAGTTCGGAGGCCAGCTTGGTCCTTACTAATGTGTATTAGTGTTGCTCAGGTACTAGCTACAGATGAGCTATCGTCTGCATAGCAGAGTAGTTAGTGCACCTGGTCTCCAGTGAAAAATCAACAGAAAGCACGCACAATGAGAGATAGAATAAGAGGGTGTACGGATTTCCACTATGGAACTGTGAGTATTCATCACACTGGATATTAGATATTATATAAGAAAGGATCTCGAGGGACCCGCCCTATGGGAGCGTGCTGGGAATTGAAGCCATGTCTTCTTCAAGACGTGAGTTGTACTCTAAACCACCGCTAGGTAAGAAGAACTAACTACTTCTACCCAGCCTCACTATATATAAAGGGCAATATCTGTCCTATCATTATTATTTCTGCTTCTTGTTTCACTTATGAGGCTGAGAGATACCATTGTCTGATTTGCTGCTTCTTCAGCGTTCAGGCTTGCCAGTCTGCTCATATCCAGAGATGTAGACATTCCTTCTAGATTACCTACCATAATTATTCAAAGTAGCCGTAACTTTTGTATGGCAGTGCTGAGCTAAAATGTCTTTCACATTGGGCACCTGACGGTTTCGAGTTGGGCATATTTTTTTCTCTTCCTGTAGCACCTGCTGAAATTTCATTGATCTTTTGTTACAAAGAAAAGCCAACCTGACTTTTCTGCCGGCCTCTCTTGATTTGGTTGAATCTAATATCTGCTTGACAATGTCCAATTGATATTACATTATCTCACTCCTGTAAACACTTTGGTTGCTCAGTTTGTTACACTCCGTTTAGTCTCTCCTTGCGCATTAAATGGTACACACAGGATGAACCGTCTTGCTTCTTATCGCCTAGATCGGTTCTTTCTTGTTATGGTAGTTTCACTGCCGATAAACTGTGTCTTGTCTAACAACCTGTTTTTGCTGAAAGTTTTATGTATAGAAGACTGTTTTTTTCACTTTCAAGCATTTTCTAACTTTAAACTTTTTTCATTGACTATGCATTCATTTAGGAGCATATTGTTTAGTTTCCATACATTTTAAATATTTTTTTAATAGAATTGTGGTTGGAAAAGGTACTGTAGGATTCCAAAATGTATTGACTTACTTTGTGGTTGCTTTTATGTTCTATGCTGGGGAACGTTGTATTTGTACTTGGGAAGAATTTCGATTCTACTGAAGTTGGACAGAATCTTCTAGGTATGTTTGTAAGGTTCACTTTAGATCCAGGCCAATGTTCACTCATCAGTTTTATCCTAGATTATCTATCTATCTATCTATCTTATCTTCTATCTATCTTTTCTATCATTGATTTATTGATCTATGTATCTATCATCTATCTAATCTGTCATCAATCTATCTATCTATCTTGTCACTCAAGATGACTATGTAATGCATATAATCTATCTACCTATCTCCCTATTTATCTATATCTATCTATCTATTATCTATTCTTCTATCTATCTTCTATTCATCTGTGTTAAATCAGCTCTTTGTGGCTTGGGGCAGTTGTGTGTGTATCTTCCTCTCTTGGGTTTGCTCAGGCACATGCATAGCTCTGTTGGTGTCCTCCAGGCCCTGTAGTGGATACTGATCTCCTTCTCTTCTCTCAACACATAGGCTGCCAGTGCTCCTGGTGGCCCTTCATATAGAATACTTTTTCCTTTGCTCTCCACAATTCTGCAGATTCTTGAGCTCTCCCTGAGTCAGACAGGAGACTGTATTCACTTTATTTTGGGAGGATGAAGGCTGGAGTCTCTGGCTTCCCCAGTTTTGTCTGTGTTACCCTCATTTATTTCCCAGGCTTCCCTCCTGCCTTTTGCACACACCCTTCCTTCTGAAGTGAGCACATCAATCCAGAGCCCTAGTGGCTCTCGGAGCCCATAACAAGCTCTCGGCTTAGGACAGTTGGTTTGTGAGAGACAGTTATGACTCAAGTGCTGGGTTCCTCTTTTTAGCTGGGTTTGGAAATATCAAAGGACAGCCTGTCTTTCTGGTCATATTCTGATATTTCTGTTTTGGGTTACAAAGGAAGCATTGAGGTTTCAGAAACAAAACCTCAAGTTGTTAGCCAAACATGTATAAGTCGGCAAACATCACAATTGTACAACATAAATGTTGTCATGGGAAGCCAGGCTGAGCTGTGGACTGCTGGGGGCTCTATTTCTCCCTATGAAAATTGGGAGAAGAGGTCTGGAGGGCAAGGGTCTCCCTGCAGGCTGCTTCTTCCTCTTTTCTGCTCAGACCCAATTCAGTATACTGCCCCGAACTCCAGCATAGCTGTTGACACACATTCATGGCAAGCACAGCATTTTCTTTTTTCTGTTTGGTACATTTATGAGACGGGTGTCTTCCCTGCAGCCTGGTGGCCTAGAACTCACTATGTAGATCCAAGGCTGGCCTTGGAACTCACAGAGATCCACTTGCCTTTGCCTTCCAAGTGCTGGGTTATAGGTTTGTGCCACCATGCCTAGCTCATTCCTTCCTTTTTAAAAAAAATTTTTTATTGTTATTTTTATTTTTTTATGTGTATGAATGTAGTACTGTCCTGTCTGAGTTTGTGCACACCGATTCTTACGCAAGTTGCCGCAGGAGGTCAGGGAAGAGGGGTTGTTATCTGGATTCCCCTGGAAACTGGAGTTTCTGATGGTATTTTAAGGGTCTCCCGCCATGTGGGTGCTGGGGATCAACCCGGTCCTCTGTAAGACGCGGTCCAGCGCTCTAACTCTAGGCGCAGTCTCTCTCAAGGCCCTGCATTCCTCTCCTTTTTATGATTTACTCTTCCTCAATTCCTTCCTGCATTCACCCTTCCCTCCCTCCCTCCTTCCCTCCTCCCATCCCCATTCTAGGTGTCAGGCAATTGCACTCAGAAGAGTACGGCTAGGCCAGGTGTAAACTGGTCCTAGCTCATCAGGTGCCAGCTTGTACTCAGTCACCATGGGGGAGGGGGTCAGCATCATCAGTGTAACCACAGTCCCAAGGGCCCTGAAATGATAGCAGCATGAAGGTCCCTGCTCTACATTCTCCCATGAAGGATCCCAGGAGCCCCCGCTCCACCCGCTCCCCTACGAGGGATCCCATTTCCCCCTTCTCCACATCTGGCCACGCCCTTGACAGAAAAGACACTAATAGTGGGACGGTTTGTGGCTGTGCTGCTGCCAGTACTAAAGATAAACACTGCTTTGAGGGGACACAGGCAGAAGCACTTAGGTAAGAGAAAAGACAAATTAATTAGCTTGTCAAATCCTCAGCTAGCACAAAGGGAGACTTTTGCATAAGGAAGCCTGTTCCCCAACAGGCAGAGCGTCCATTTCTTTCCATAGCTTCCTGTTCTGAAGGTGTCAGCACAGATTTTACAATGATTATATAAGATGGATGGAAGAATAGCATGTGACACTAAATAAGTCAAACTTGTATGTGTGAGGGTCTAGATGTTACAATCTTGAAGCATGATACCATTTTATTTTTAAATTTTTAAAATTTTTTAAATTTAATTATTTTTTATGTGGTATGAATGTATTGTACTGCTTGTAGGTTGGTGCACCCGTGGTCATGCAATCCGCGGAGGTCAGAAGAGGGCTCGGATCCCCTGAACTGGAGTAAAGACGGTTCTTAGCCACCATGTGGTGTAGGAATTGAACCCAGGTCCTCTGCAGGCAGTCGGTGCTCTTAACCGCTGGGCCATCCTCTCCGCCCCGCATTTTTTTTTTTTAAAACATACAACCGCTCAATGATATTGAATGCAAAATTGTGATAAAAACAGAAATAATAGGCTTTTTAAATCTTCAAAAGCACATTTCAGCTTGATTGAGCATTTTAATGTTAGATTTTGCTGTCAATCATGATTTGAATTTTGCTGACTATCCTGAAGATGCATGTGCAGCTAATTCTCAGACGACTTACTGTATGCACCGTTCCCACCACACGTGACCCTTCTATTAATGCTCACTGTAATATTCTCTTGGAGGGGAAAGTTGGAAGGAGAAAGAACTAAAAACCTCTTGTGTGGATCCCATAATTTCACTGAAAATTACTCCATAAGTTGTAATTATATTGTGTGAGGAAACAGAAGCCTTTCAAATTTTCTGCTATAATACCGGTTCACATCCTCTATCCCCATATGACCATATTTGGCTGTGACACATACAACTCTGAAAACTGCCTCAAATGATTTTTTATTATAAGCCAGGGTGTGGTGGTGAACACTTTAATCCCAGCCCTTGGAGGAAGCACAGACAGGCAAATGAATTCATATGTCTGAGGCCAGCCAGGGCTAGCTACAGAGTGAGATCCCGTCTCAACAACCAAACAAACAAAAAACTACAACAAAAGGCCTTTACCAAAATCTCATTTTCTACTGCTTCTGTGGTGTGATTTTTTTTTTTCAAAATTAAAATAATAAAAAAAGTTCCTTACAAAAATCTTCAACCTATAATGATGAACATAGTTGCTATGTTGGTACAGCAGATGTTATATACAAAGAGCCACATTATAGAGCTGTAATTCATGACTTTTCTGAGCAAAGGTGGAGGCAAACTTGTGCTCAGAAACCAAAAAAAGAAAGAAAAAAAAAAAAAAAAAAAAAAAAAATCCATCAGAAGGCAGATTGCAATTTCAGCCACAGCATCACCATCTTCTTTTCCCCTTCTGAACTGAGGCACAGGCCTCCATTGCAGCTCTTCCGCTGGTCCCTCTCATGTCTGAGATTTCCTGAGATTAATGACCCTAGACCACCATAGAACCAACCTTTCTGTCCGGAACCTTAGCTTCTTCCAAGGGTGCTGTTACTAAGGTTATCCGAGGAACACTCCATCTACTTTTCTGTCAAAGATGTCTTTCCTTCACAGATGGAATGCCGGGCTTCTGCAGTCTTCACTTTGGGTAACTGGCTCTGTGTCCTGGAAGGGTACACTATTAGAGTCCATCAGACGACAGGGCAGAATTTATGTGAAAATGTTGTCCATGCAAAAATGATGCCAAAATTCTAGCACTCCCAGCTTCCCCATTTTTTTTTTTAAAGGAGTTTTAAATAGAAGGAAACTAGGGCAGTTGCAGGCCAAGTGACTTTGTGAGTTGACTGTCCTGATTGTCACTGCCCTTGTGGGGGCCACCAAGTCCACAGGAGAGTGGAAAGCAGGCGAAGTGTGAGTCTTATTTTCTCTGTCCGCCTTTTTTTTTTTTTTTTTTTTTTTGGTGTTTTCGAGACAGGGATCTCCTTTACCCCAGCTGTCCTGGAACTCACTACCCTCGAGATCCACCCCATGCCCACGCCTTGTAGAACTTACAGGATTCTGCTGCCTCTAAAGCATAGTCATTGTCTTGCATTTTTTTCAGCTTTTTTTTTTTTTTGTTGGTGTTTTTGAGACAGGGTCTCTCCCTGTAGCCCCAGCTGGCCATGGAACCTCACTCTGTAGACCAGGCTGGCCTTGAACTACAAGGATCACCTGCCTCTGCCTCCCAAGTGACTAGATTAAAGGCATGTGTCACCACACTCAGCCATTTTTAACCTTTTTATGTACTTCCCTGATTCTGTGAAACACACTTTCCAGAATTCAAAGGAAAAAAAAATATGTCTCTATTTTCCTAATTTTGATCCTCATCATTCTAAAGTTGTGAATCCAAAGAAATCTGAGTCCAGATTTCCTAGTCCCTGCAGCGTCTGCCCTGAGGAGTCTTCTGGAGGAATCCTCCCTGGCTGCTCTTCAGATCATGCTGGTTCTTGCCTTGCACACTGGCTTGGAAGGTGCAGAGTATGGATGAGATACTCATGGACTGACACGAGCTCTGGAAAAGGAGACTTGAGCTCTTCTTTTATTTAAAAAATATCAGAGAAGTGTGTGTGGTGTTGTGTGTGTGTGTGGTGTGTGGGGGGTGGAGTTAGAAGAGTAATCAGAATGTATTCTATGCATGTCTAAAATTTTCAAGGAGCAAAAGTCATCAAATTAGCAATTGTGAGAGTGTAGGAAATAAACTGTGAGATCCAGCCAGACTTATGGGAGGAGTTCAGGACTGATGTGCCTGCCGGCTGCCTTCAGGGTACCCCACCCTAGTCTCCCATCTCACTTCAGGGTGAACCTCTGGCTTCCAATCTGTCCTAATTGTTTAAGACAAGACTCTGACACCCAAGGTCCAAAGCCACCTTGAATATCACTAATGAGTCTATACCCCAAAGAGTAGATTTGAAAATGCAATCTTGACAGATTTTTTAAATGCAACCCAAACCTCATAAGGGACAATGCTAAAAAAAAAAAAGAAGTCTTGTGTAGCCTTGATACAGGCAGAGAATTGCTCTTTTAGTATGGGATCAGGGCTTCCCTCCCTCCTGTTTGGGAGAATTAGCGTATTATGTAAATTACTTTACAAACGTGGTGAAGATGTCATTAATAAAACATGAAAGCAGAATCCGTGTCGNCTTTTTACCTCTTCTGGATTTTTTTGTCCTCTTAGGCCTTCTGTCTATTGCTATCTTTACGGTGTTTATGCGACCATGTGTTCAATTTTAGCTTTCTGTGACAAGGGAAGGGAAGGGACAGCCTTGCTTTAGACAACCTCCACCAATTCCAGAGACAAGGTTCCTTGACATTGGTGATCAGGAGAGAACAGAATCCTGTACACTCCCTAGCCCAATGTGGGGGCCGGACCGTTACGCTTCAATTAAGGGAATGCCACTCACTTGGCTAGAGGACTCCTTGGTCTTTTATAATTTTCCAAATCCGCCTTCTAAGCCCGGGTCGGTAATTAAAGGAAATCGGCCTGGGCTCCCACGGGGAATTCGGTCTTGACAATAAATGGGGCCCTGCCAGATTCTGGGAAAAAGCAGTTGCACAGCTTTTAGGGGGGTAAAAAAAATAAGGGGAAACTGTCGGTGCACTTTGTCCTTCAAGGAGTTGTCATGGGTCAAAAAACACCTTGAACTGGATGGCTCGAAGTGGGGGGGGGGTAGGAAATTAAAAAGGGGAGGTCGGCGAAAGTGCTGGAGTAAAGGGGGTAACTGCGCCTAAAACTAGTTCTGAAGGCTGGAAAGGAGTCCCAGCATGCGGAAGGAACTGGAGACTTGGGGGGTAAAAGGGGTGGAATACGGAGGGGAGGAGGGGGAATAAGGGATGGGATTGGTGGGGGGGACGGGGACCCGGGAAGGGGGGACCAATGTGCTTACGTATACGGTCCTGGAGACTGTTTCCCGAGAAGAGCTCCTCAACCATGATCAAGTTGGGTCACATAAAGAAAGGATGAAGAAGGTCACAGCTGAGAGGGGGGGGGGGTACTTACTTAGAAAACAGAAACAACTAATAAAAGAAAATCCGAGTTCCAATGGCGGGGGTGATCAATAATACACGCAGGGGTCGTCAACAAAGGAACCTGATCTTTGTGTACGAGACGGGCGAACAGGGAAACACCGTCATCTGTGGGGGGGGTTAAAGAATGGGTCAATGTCACGTGCGCTTCAGGGGACGAACATGTACAAAACAGGTAATTTGAAAGACAACAGACAATCCGCCATAATTCGCAAAAAAACTTGTGTCCTAGTACATCAATGAAAAGGCGGGGAAAAAGGCCGCTATATTTTTCAGAGATTCTGGTATTTGAAAAAAAGGGGAGGGTTGGTGATTGGGAGCTGGTGTTTTGTTTAAGAGGGGGGGGGGGGGAGGGGGGAAAAGGGATGTTTTTTAATACGGGTCGACCCCTGTTGGCATCAGAATCAGTTTGCCGGCTGTTTCAGAAATCCAAAAAGAAATGGAGCTGCATCCCTGACAAAAAGAACAGAAAGAAGCGAGCGGGGCACGATTATAACAACACGCGACCAGAAACCCTCAAAAATATAAAAAATCAAGGGAAGGAGAAGAGAAAAGGAAAGGGGAAAAAGAAAAAAGAAAAAAAAAAAAAAAAAAAAAAAGAGGCATGAAAAAGAGGACCATTAATTTAAGGTCACAAAAAGGAACAAAAATCCCTCAAATAGTTAATCTTATGTTACTCCAACTCAAAAAATCGCGGTCCAAACCGGGAAGAAACAGCAAGATGGGTCGATTGATTTAGACAAACGGATACATAACATTTTGGGGGGGTATCAGGCATACTTTGAGGGGGGTGGAGAAAATGGTAAGGCGCAGTCAGGAAAGAAAAATTGGGCCTAAGTATAAACAAGCGCAACACAGAAAAAACCTAAGGATTAAGGATGACGAAACTTGACGGGAACTAATAGCCCAGCAGACATAAGAAGAAGGGCTATAAACGGTAAATAAACTGAAAGCCAAAGACAGGGAGTTAGATACTAAAATAAAGAGGGGGACCGGAATAGTGGCGTACGGCGGTAGGCAGAAGTAATAAGCATATCGCCGTTTCGGTTACTTTTAGTTCGGGATTAACGCTCTCTGGTTTGCCAATTTGGGGAACGCCATAAACGACCATAGGGTTACAAAAGACCAAAAAGAACGTATTTAGGGGGCGAAAGAAGGAAAAAAACCCACCACACTAATTATGAAAAAGGAGAGAAAAAAGGGGGAAAAGAAAGAAAAAGAAAAAAAAAAAAAAAAAAAAAAAAAAAAAAAAAAAAAAAAAAAAAAAAAAAAAAAAAAAAAAAAAAAAAAAAAAAAAAAAAAGGAAAAGGAAAAAAAAGGAAGAAAAGAAAAAGGGGGAAAGAAAGAAAAGAAAGGGAAAGAGAAAAAAAAAGAGGGGGGAAAAAAAAAAAGAAAAAAAAGAAGCAACGAGAAAAAACACAGGGGAGAGGAAAAGCCAACAACAAAAGAGAGGAAAGAGAAATAGAGTTCAAACCTGAAGCAGACCGTGTGTTTTTATCAAGCCTGCGATAATAATAGTTAATAACGGAGTCCAGAAGTAAAAGAAAAGTCCGAGTAGTATTGAGTACGTAAGGCTAAGGTACTAGACACCTCGCGAAAAAGTATGGTCCACACAACTTGACAACACGAGGGAACAACGAGTTAAGGTGCACTTTAGATTGTCAAAATAAAATCCAAACATTCAACAACATCTACAAAGTTTGTTCTGAGGGCTGAGGGGGAATGAGTGGGGACACAGTAATAAAACCCAATTCATGCGATTAGCAAAAGAAGAAGAGGGGTACCTGGGTCTTATTTGTGGGGTTAAATCTAGATCTTTGCAGTATACTGCGGCGGATGAAGGAGCTAGGGGGTTGTTTCTGTAACGACCAACTTTTATTTTTAAATTTGTTTATTTTATTTAATTCTTGTTTTTTTTTTTTGTTTTTTTTTTGGTCTTTGTTGTTATAATTTCGGATAAGGACAAAAAAAAGGTCTACCCTCCGCTATGTAGATAAGATCCCAGCTGTACCTGAAAGAAGCTCCAGTCACTGATAGACGACATGCTGGGAAGCTGAAAGGAGCTGGGAGACATTGAACTCACAAAGAGGATCCCCTGGAGCCTAGGCAACTCTTGCCGGGGGGTCCCAAGGTGCTAGGTAATGAAAAGAAAGAGGGGAATAAAGGCGTGTGCCAAGGTGCCACCAACGCCTGGCTGGACATGGGGGGGGGGGATTTTTTTGGTTTCAAGGCCAAGAGAGGGTTTTAAAGATGTAATTGACGCTGATTTGTGGTGGGACATTTCATCAGGTCAATACAAAAATTCGGGCAATCCAAAGACTAGACCCCCGGCCGCACCGTGGCCCCCGGGTGTGCCGGTGGGGTCCCGACAGGAAGGAAAACTCCCCCCCACCCCACCAGAACGCATGAATGAACCTTAAATCTGCAAAACAATTAGTTATTCAGTGAAGAACTTTTCTACAATCTCTTTATAAGAAAAAGGGGATTTTCGAGCAAAAGAAAGGTTTAAACTGTTGAAAGGGGGAGGAGAAAGCAGAAAGTATCAATCACGGGCTAAATTATCGCGATTGGTCGTGGTCGTTTATGCAGGAGAGATCAAGGTTCGGACACAAACTTTTCTAGTCTAGTTTTATTAGTTATTTTGTTTGTGCCAGATCAGGTATTGGGTTGTTGGTTTATAATTGGTTATATAAAAAATATTATGGAAAATTAAGTTGAGTATGTCACTTCCATTTGCAAAAAAATCATGTCACTGAACATTCTCACTAAAGAAGATCACGTACACGAAATCGGAATCACTCTCCAACACAAAATTTGACAATATATGCATGCCACAAAATAGAAATCAGAGGTTTTATAGCATACTTTTCGGCCTTAATGATTTTTAATTTTCTTTTACGGGCTGAAAGACTGATCGTGTTTGAAAGGCTGTCCTCCTTGGCAGGGCCCACAAAACAATGACCAAGCCAATTTCAGTCTGCCCTTAGTGTGTCCTACAACTGGGGTTGTATCCCTTCCCTGGCACCGAAATGAGGAAGGTCCATAAGGCACTTGAGAAGGTCGCGTGAAAAAGAATGAACACATCTGTAATGAGATATACTAAAAAAAGAAAATAATTGACACTACATATGCTGACAATAAACTAATCTAACCACTAGACAATAGTCAACAAACTACAAAATTCACATCACGAAAAAAGGGAAATCCAGACTTTTAAAAATTAGCTAAAAGACTTTGAAAAGATGAGTGGGCTGGGAGAGATGTGCCTAGATAAGGTTAAGAGCATGACTGGCTTATGGCAGAGGGACTGGGTTCAGAAAAATCCCCCAGAGCGGATGAGGAAGAGAAGAAAGGAGCGGCAAGTAAGAACCATGCTGTAACTCGGCAGTTCCATCAGTAACTCCATTCCAAGAGGAATCCAAGACTCATGCCTCTTGACCTCTGCAAAAGGGCATTGCGGACGACAAGGGGGTGACAGACGCTTCGGCTAGCAGAACGTGAGACAGAGCTCAGTGGAAAACAAAAGACAGTACAAAAAAAATTAAAGTAGAAATGATTAAAAAAAATGGAAAAAGAAAAAAAAAATGAAAAAAAAAAAAAAAAAAAAAAAAAAAAAAAAAAGAAGGGGAAAAAAAAAAAGGGAAGGAAACAGGAAAGACAAAAAAGGACAACTCGAAGGAAAGGGGATAGATATCTTAAATCTAAGAAAGAAAGTAATAGAATAATTCGGAGAGAGCCTGGGAATGTAAGCTCAGTGGAGTGTAGAAGTGCTGTACCCCCTATCTTTTGGAATTATCTTAATAGTTTTATTTTCCCAGATTTTGGTATTTTGAATTATATGTGGGAGTGGTATAATTATTCCATATTGGGAATAAGATAAAGGGGGGGAAAATCAAAGTGGACAAAAAACCTGAGGATGAACAAACACGGAACCCTAAAAGTTCCACAAAAATCCTGGACCACCGAACAGCAGTAATAAACCATAGTGCACTCAAAGAAAAGGTTTAAACGACTGTATAATACTTGTATGTAGGTGCAGATGGCACACGCCTTTACATGACTATCCTAGCACTGATGTGAGGCAGCGGTCACAGCAGCTAACATTTTGGTGAGTTCAAGTCCATCCTGGATGAGCTACATGAATTATTCCTTGTCCATACAGCCTGGGGCTAAAGGAGGACCCTGTCTCAAAAACACCAAAAAAAAACCAAAAAAAAAAAAAAAAAAAAGACTTGAGAAAAGATGCAAGACAGGACTTGTGTAAGACAAGAATCCATGAGCTCTGACAGAGGGGGGGGCATGAGGGTGGGCATCGATGGGGGAATGAGTGAGTTCCAGGACAGCTGGGGCTATAAGGAGTCCCTGTCTCGAAAACACCAAAAAAAAAAAAAAAAAAAAAAAAAGACTGAGAAAAAGATGCAAGACAGGACTTGTATGACAGAATCCATGACCTCTGACAGGGGGTGGGGGGGCATGAGGGGTGGCATGATGGGGGAATGAGTCTAAATTTGATTAAGAAATGTTGTATGAAATGTGCTTGATAAAAACTAAAAATCAAAATCCAAATTACAAAAAAAAGGGAGGGAGATAAGGAAAGGAAGGAAGGAGGAAGGAAGGAAGGAAGGAAGGAAGGAAGGAAGGAAGGAAGGAGGAAGGAAAGAGAGGGGAGAAAGAAGGAAGGAAGGAAGGGAGGAGGAAGGAAGGGAAGTGGTAGAGAGGGGGGAAGGAAGGGAGGAAGGTTTTTTTTTGGTGTTTTTGAGACAGGGTCTCTTTATAGCCCCAGCTGTCCTGGAACTCACTCTGTAGACCAGGCTGGCCTTGAACTCACAAAGTTCCGCCTGCCTCTGCCTCCCAAGTGCTAGTATTAAAGGCGTGTGCCACCACACCAGGATTCTCAGTCTTTCAACCTTTTTGGTGCACAGGTTTACTGTTTTGGTCAGTTCTTTGAATAGGTTTTTCTCTCTCTTTTTTTGTTCCCATTTGATTTTATATTATTCCAAAATATGGAAATATACACTCCACACATAAATCAAAATTACAAAATCTGAAAATAAACTATAAGATAATTCCAAAGCTAGGTAAGCACTCTAACTACTGAGCTACATTCCCAGCTCCGAAATCTATTATTTATTCTTAGATAAGATATCTGAGGTACAATGTTTAAGATATATTTTCAAGTCTTTTTTTTAATCTATTTTTTTAAATTTTATTTATTTTTGTATGTGTATGAGTGTACTGTCTGCATGCAGGTCTGTGCACCCATGTCGTGCAATGCTGCAGAGGTCAGAGGAGAGTCTTGGATTCCCCTGGAACTGGAGTTCTCCTGGAACTGGAGTTACAGATGGTTCTTAGCCACCATGCTGGGGATCGAACCCAGGTCCTCTGCAAGAGCAGTCAGTGCTCTTAACCACTAGGCCATCTCTCCAGCCCAACAGCACAATTTTTAAAAAATAAATTAAGAAGTATTCTTAGCCTTTTTGTCTCTTTTTCTGAGTTTCCAAGATGTCGAAGCAAGGACATGCTGGGCCTTCCTGTGCGAAATTCTGAATTTCCCTGGGTTTTTCTGGTAGGAGCTGTGATCAACTATGCTGACAACACAGGAGCCAAAAATTTGTGTATCATCTCTGTGAAGGGAATCAAGGGACGACTGAACAGACTTCCTGCCACAGGTGTGGGTGACATGGTGATGGCTGCGGTGAAGAAGGGCAAGCCAGAGCTAAGAAAAAAGGTCCATCCAGCAGTGGTAATTCGACAATGAAAATCATACGGAAGAAAAGATGGGCTGTTTCTTTGTTTTAAAGATAATGCGGGGGGGTGTGCTGGAGAGATAGCCTAGTGGTTAAGAGCACCGAATGCTCTTGCAGAGGACCCGGGTTTGATCCCCAGCACCCACATGGCGGCTAAGAACCGTCTGTAACTACAATTCCAGGAGAACTCCAGTTCCAGGGGAATCTGAGACCCTCTTCTGACCTCCGCAGCATTGCACAACACGGGTGCACAAACCTACATGCAGACAATACATTCACACACATACAAAAATAAATAAAATTAAAAAAAAAAAGATAATGCAAGGGTCATAGTAAATAATAAAGGTGAGATGAAAGGTTCTGCCATCACAGGTTCAGTTGCAAAGGAGTGTGCAGACTTGTGGCCCAGAATTGCATCCAATGCAGGCAGCATTGCCTGATTGTCTGGTGTATTTGTAAAATATAATGCCCATCACAATATTTAAAGCAGAAGCACGTCAGTAAGGATTTCCTTCTGCATAAGGTATTTTTGTAGTGTAATGTCTTAATCATATTCTACCATCAAATATTTTAGGAGTATCTTTAATGTTTAGATAGTATATTAGCAGCATACAATAATTACATTATAAGTTCTCAAGCAGAGGCAGCCTATTGCAAGGACCTTCTTTGCTGCCAGTTATCATAGGCTGTTTAAAGTTAGAAAACAGAAGAGCAACACTGAATACTATAGAAATGCACTTTGCTCAGTAATACTTGAGTTGTTGCAATATTAGATTATCCATTTGGTTGTTACAGAAAATCCTTAACTGTAATTGATGGTTGTTGCCATAATAGTATATTGCCTGTATTTCTACCTCTAGTAATGGGCTTTATGTGCTAGATTTCAATATCCTTGAGCCTGTGCAAGTGCACAAGCCTTTTTAAAAAGAAACATGGTTTACTTGCACAAAACTGATCAGATTTGAGAGAGCGTTAATTCCCTTGAAGTGGTTTTTGTGGGTGTGAAACAAATGGTGAGAATTTGAATTGTTCCCTTATTATAATATTGAAATTAAGTCTACTTAATCTATCAAATCATATTCATGCCCTGATTTTATATACTTGTATCTATCAATAAACATTGTGATACTTGAAAAAAATATATATATAATGACCATTAAAAGTCTTTGCAGCGGGGCGTGGTGGCGCACGCCTTTAATCCTAGCACTTGGGAAGCACAGGCAGGTGGATCTTTGTGAGTTCAAGGCCAGCCTGGTCTACAGAGTGAGTTCCAGGACAGCTGGGGCGAAAAAAACAAAAAAAACAGTATATTGAATACTTGAAATTTTCTGCTGGGTGTGGTGGCGCATGCCTTTAATCGTAGCACTTGGGAGGCAGAGGCAGGCGGATTTCTGTGAGTTCAAGGCCAGCCTGGTCTACATAGTGAGTTCCAAGACAGCTGAGACTTTTTGAGACCTGTCTCAAAAAGACCAAAAAAAAGAAAAGAAAAGAAAAGAAAAGAAAAGAAAATTGCTAAGTAGTGTTAAGTGTTCTACTCAAAGCAATATGTATTTGAGACATTATAAAATCTATAATTTTATTTGTTAAAAATAAAAACACTGAGCCAGACATGGTAGCTCACACCTTTAATTCCAGCACTTGGGAGGAAGAAGCAAGTGGATCTCTCTGTAAGATTGAAGCCAGCCTGGTCTACATAGTGAGTTCCAAGCCAACGGGGGCTACAGGGAGTCCCTAATCAATGAATGAATCAATCAATCAATCAATCAATAAACTGGAAAAGGGCAGACATTAAAATCTACCAATGGCCTCAAAAATATAGAAAAAAAAAAATACTGAAGTGACCCATCAAAATAGAAAGTGCTTAGAAAAATGCAATGACAGCCAAGAGACCTGGGGAGATACACATCTGCTACGAGTGCTTGTCTCGCCTCACTGAGCCTCCAGCTCCTTCAGGAAGGGACTGCGTGCCATTCATCTTTGTATTCCCAGGGTTCACATTGGGACTGGAAAATAACAAATGGGCAAAACAACATTTGTCTATCGCCAGTTGAATCCCTGAACATTATGACAGTCAGTCTCAAGGTACCCAACATATCCTGGGCCCCAAGTAATGGAAACCCTTCCTCTTGCTGTACCAGAAAAGATGCAGATGTTTTCAACAGGGCTCATAGAATTTCTGGTACAGGTTGGATTGAAAATATCTCAGCTTTGGAAGTGTTAGATCTGAAAAAGAGACTGTTCAGTGTCCTTGTCACAGACCATGAGTGGGTGGCCTCTACGTAGAATCTAAAAGTTGGACGCTGTGATAACCAAGCAAAGCTGCCTGCCGTGGACTCCAGAGTCTAGGTGATAGGCATCACATAATCCCATGGGCCAGGCTATTTTGGTACCTGTTCTGAGATCTCCTTCGCAGAACACTCTCCCTCCCAGTCACAGTGGTAGTCACATGGGAAGCTCAGGACAGCTGTCCTGCCTTCTTCTTACAGCCTAACCATATCTTTCAGGGTCTACCCGTGGCAGTCACTCAATAAATGCACAAGGAAGAAATGAAGACCCCAGGAAGAAGAGAAAGGCGTTGATAGGACAGATAGAGGAAAGAAGGCTCCTTCCCCCGGGTACGAACACCAGCTCTGGGTGTTTTCAAGTTAAAATTTCAGACAATTGTCCTACCCCAGCTAAGCCACATGCTAAATAACCTACAGTTGGTATTTCTACTCTGGAGATCAGGGTTGGTGGGAAGCCTGAACTGTTCACACAAACCCCAGGTCACAGGATGGAGATGGGGAGCGCAAAAGACTACAGCACTCTGCATGGAAGAACTCAGTTCACCGGAACAGACCTGCCACTGCTTTCTGCAGAAATGCTGAGGCTCTGCAGCCACCTCTGCGTGTTCTAGAACCACCGTCCATGTGGGTTCCCAATGCTTTAAGGAAAAGGCTGGTGAGCTCTGCTTCTCTAGCCTGTGTCTCTCCCTTATCTGCAATTAGCCAGATCTGTATTCCACACTGACACCCTCCCCCCTTATCTCCTGCCATCCAGAGCTGCCCAAGCCTAATTTCCAAAAAACCCTTGAACAGCATCTGAGAAAGGCTGTTATCTAGACGGCCCAGGACCCATCTTCAGCCCAGATCAGTGCTGAGATGAAATGAACACATTAATGAAATCTACCTCACTATTGGATCTGATTTGTGCTGACGGATGCTTCAAGCTGTATGCTAATGAATGGTGCTCCATGCTCTGTGGGAGTCACTTCCAGTCCTCCCCAGCCAGGGGTGTAGCCAAGAAGGAGTCTCTGCTGAGAAGTTCCAGGACCTTCCACCCTCACATGACAGTCTGTAGAGCCTTAACTCTCTTGTCCCCTCCTGGCTGCCATAAGGCTTAATTGGCTGTGCAGTTCTTGCACTTAAGTGCTTTTAGCTGGCTCTGCCCCAATTCATTGGGGTTTTGTTTGGCAGATTTTGCTTATTCCTCTTGTTTCCGTTATAAGATCACCTTAGTGTCTTTGGGAAAGAGAACACTTATTTGTCTCTCTTTTTGTCTATCTATCATCTGCCTATCATCTATCTATCTATCTATCATCTGTCTATCTATCTATCTATCTATCTATCTATCTATCATCTCTCTATGCTGGTTAGTTTTGTCAACTTGAAAAAAGCTAGAGTCACCTGGGAAGGAACCTCAACTGAAGACTTACCAGGATCACAGTGGCCTGTGGTCCTGTCTGTGAAATATTTTCTTAAATGCTAGTTGATGTAGGAGGACCCAGGCCACTGTCGGCAGTGCCGTTCCTAGGCAGGAGGCTCTGGGCTATAAAAGAAAGGTAGCTGAGGGGCTGGAGAGTTGACATAGTGGTTAAGAATGCCAACTGCTCTTGCAGAGGACCAGGGTTCAATCCCCAGCACCCACATGGCTGCTGAGAACCATCTTTAACTCCAGTTCCAGGGGAATCCGACACCCTCTTCCGACCTCTGCAGCTTTGCACGACATGGGTGCACAAACCTGCATGCAGACAGTACATTCATACACATAAAAAATAAATAAAATAAAATAAATCCTTTCAAAAAAAAAAGAAAGGTAGTTGAGCAAGCCAGGGGAAGCAAGCAGTGTTCCTCCATGGTCTCTGCTTCAGCTCCTGCCTCCAGGTTCCTGTCTTGGCTTCCCTTGATGATAGATTGTGACATATAAGACAAATAATATCCCAAATTGACTATGACCAATGTTTTATCAGGAAGACAGAAAATCAAATTAGAACTCTGTGTATCTATCTATCTATCTATCTATCTTCTATCTATCTAACTATCTGTCATCTATCTATCCATCCATCCAACAAAGATATTGTAATAACTGGAAAAATAATTTAAGACCATACATAATTGATGTGACATAGCAAGTATTTTAATTTTCTGCACTTAAAATTGCTATCAACTACAAGCAATCCTGACCACAAGAGTGTAGTATGACTGCCATCCTACATCCTGGGGAAGATTGGCTAGGGAGCACCAGGTTGTCGTCACACACACACACACACACACACACACACACACACAGTGCTTCGTCCACGGTCTTCTGTTTATTCCATCATTCTTATGGATCTGATGAAGTGGTCTAAGAAAGTCCTTGACAGGAAATTAGTTTGTCCTCCCCATTGAACTCAGACCTAGTACCTCTTCTTATCTCTCCCCCCCATTGAACTCAGACCTAGTACCTCTTCTCATCTCTCCCTCCCCATTGCACTCAGATCTAGTACCTCTTCTCATCTCTCCCCCTCATTGAACTCAGACCTAGAAACTCTTCTCATCTCTGACCCCCAAATAATGCTCTGATTCTCTCCCCGTGGCAAGATCTCTTCAGGTTTCAGAATCTACTAGAACCAGCCTACCTGCCCCTTTGTTGAATCTCCTACATAAACTTGGAGACATCAAGTCCACCTGTTACATCAGAGTCAACTACCAGCAAGGAGGAGGAAGTGGAGGTGGATGCAATGAGCTTCAGGGCCCTAAAAAGAAAGCCTTGTTTGGAAACCAGTGTAGACAGTATCCATTTTCACTATGCATGGTTGCTTTGGTAATGCACTCAACGAAGTTTCTGGTTATCTAAAAATAGGTATTCTGTGGTTGTGTTGGTGGGAAGTCCTTTCTTCCTCAGATGTTGGAGGGTCCTCAACAAGTAGAGCTCACAGGTAGAAGGCCTCTTGTTCACCCTGGGATATGTCTGTGTTTATAGATTTACCAAAGAATGATCTGAAGAATGGAAAGTTCCACTGTGGGCATCCCATGTTAAAGTGACAAGCAGTGGTTACTTCTCTCTGAGCAAAAGGCATGTGTCAGAGGTGGAGGCGGTGATCCAGCTCAAACTGCCTTTACACACGCAGAGATGAATCTTCAGAGGTAGACATGGTGATCCAGCTCAAATTGCCCTTACACAGGTAGAGATGAATCCTCTGAGATGCATCAGCATCGAAGGCATTGAAAGCATCGAACGCATGGAAGGCATCGAAGGCTTTGGGTTTCATTTCACTGAGAATTTTCTTTATCATTGTAACTCCATCTACTGTCTGGATCTCACAGCACTTCAAACTGCAGGTGTCTGTCATGGGATCCTGAGCTCTCTCAGAATCTGCTCCTCCAGTCACACTTTTCTCCTCTCTCAGCATCAGTGGGGAAACATTGGTATGATCATATGCACATATGCGAACATGTGCACAGACACACATACACAGAAACACTCAGACACACATACATGCATGCACAGACACACATATAGACATACACCATGCACACATACACATACTGTACATAGATATATACACACATACATGAATACCATACACTATGCATACATATACATAGACATGCATACACACAGACATAGACAGACACAGACATATATGCACCATACATATACACATACACACAGAGGTATATTACACACATATACATCATGCATACACACATACATACATATACCATATGCATGCATAGACATATATATCATACATACACACATAGACAGAGACACATGCATACATACAGCATGCATATCCACATACCTATGCCATATATGCACATATAAGCACATAGCATAATATACACATAGACACACAGAGAGATACATTCACACATAGGCATATATACATGCATACATACATCCATACACCATATGTATATGCATACATGTATACACCATAAATGTACACATTCATGCATACATCATATGCATACACACATACACATATACCATACATACATGCATAGATGTATACACCGTGAATGCACACATTCATGCATCCATCATATGTATACACGACACATGATGTACATACACATACATGTACGTACCCCCACATATATATGACCATGCATGCCCATGGATGCATATATCAGACATGTACACAGACACGCACACACTCTGCAGAAGCCATGCAGCATTGTTTCTTCATGCAGCCATTGCCGTCTCCCCTGCCAAGCTCTGCTGTGATCCTCATCTTCCCCGCATACCTTACCCCGTGCCACCCCCATATTTCACTGTTATTCCCTTAGAAATTCTAACTGCCTGAGGTATCTGTTTCCTTGCATTTGCTTCCACCAGGGATAGACTTAAATTTTACCTCTAAACCAATGGGGATCTCTTCATCATCTACAAAGGAAGCCAAGGTGTGTAGTCCTGTGAAGCTTCCTTATCTTGGGAGAGAACATCTGCCCTCTGCCTGCTGCTCCAGGGCCTCGGGCAGCGGCGATCCTGCGGGCTTTGGCTATCCTTGCCTGTGCTCCGCTGGGCCAGGTACAAGCAAAACAGACACTATTTGATTAGCCATCCTACGTCTCAGCACACGACGACTGACTGGAGTACAGTACTCGTGAGGGCCTTCTTCCCTACCGGAACCCGAGACCCCCTTGCTCAGCCTCTGCTTTTGTCTTTACTTTGGCACTCGTCATGGGTCATTGGTTGCCTTCCTGCCCTTGCTACTCTGCATCCACCTTACTCCCCTAGTGGGGGCCATGCACCCAGACTGCGGCCAGTGTCCCCAGGGCCCATGTGTTTCTCATGAGAGAGTCCTACAGCACACACGCTTAGAGAGTGCAGGCTTTGGGTGTGCACACAGTTCGCAGTTATCTCCCTAATTCTGTTGGGAGGAGCTATTTATCTTCCTTCTGTGGAGAAGTATTTCTGGGAAAGGAGCTGGATTCTTGGCAGCAAGCAGCCAGGAAGACCGTTGCCCTGTAAACAAAGTCTCTTCCTTGCCACACGGAAAGGGCATGTTCAACGGCCGGGTGCCGTACAGTCGCAGTACAGTCCCACTCTGGAGACTGTCCCTCTGGGGTCATCAGGACCCTGCTCTCATCCACCTCTCAAGAACCTTGTAGTTAATAATGTGAAGCAAAATAACAAGCGGGTGCCCATCCTGGGGGTCAGGAGGAGATGGGAAACCAGTAAAAGTTCTTTGCTTGGAAACTAGGATGAAAAGACACAGGCAAGGGCTGCACTTCATACCCGTGAGCCCCAGTTAGGCCAGCATCTGGAGCCAAGGCAATGAGCAGGTGACGAGATCTCCTGATAAGCCCGGAGCTTGCTGACTCAGCCACCCTGCCCCATGGGTCAGCAAGGCCCAGGGGTCCTCCTGTCTTGGACTCCCCAGTGCTGGGATTACAGGTACTTGCCATTGTGTCCAGCTGTGGGGTGGTGTGGGGGGCAGTACTAGGGAATCAAACTCAGGTCCTCACGTTGCACTTCACCCGCTGAGGAGTCCCCCAGCTCCTGAGTGCAACACTGTGCTGCCTTCCTAGACCCAGAGCAGATGTTTCTAATGAGGGTAGAAAAAGATGATTTGTGGTTCTTTCAGACTTTTCTGGCCAAATTGCTCTTCTCAGCTACTGGCCCTCTTGCTGTAGGAAACAAAGAGACATCAAGCCAGGAGGGACTGACTCAAGGGTTCTGTCTTGCCCAACAATGAGAACCCTTTACTAATCTACTCATTTCCAAAATTTCGAAAACATACTGGTTTTACTTCCAAAATGATTTATCTCAAGATTGAGTTGATATTTTCATTCTTCTTGGATAGTTCTCCTTAGTCATTCAAAAGTCAACCAGTTTTACAAATAGACATCTGTCAGACATCACCTATATCTACATCTCTGTGGACCCCTGAGTCCTTTGGGCTTTATCTCTAGATCATAATGTGAAGAAGCAATCCCCATTACACTCATCTGATGCCTGCCCCCTCCATTCATCTGAAGCATGTCTCCATTCTAATTTGACATACAAATCTCAATCAGATATTCACCACAGTTCCACCAGAGATATGAACATTCAGAGAAAAGGTCCTCTTAATATTTTGCCTCGAAATATCAGGATTTTTTTTTAATGTTTTGTGTTCACTCTCTCAATAGACAGAGTAGCACTATCAGTAAAGCAAGCTACACAGCTCACCAGATTCCTCCAGATATATAATTTTCATGAACTCATAGTACCACGGATATTACTAACAAAATGACTACCACCTTCTTTATGTTCTTCCTTAGACAAACTCAAAATTCATTTAGGGGTCTATTATGTGAAGGGTGGTTTTCCCATTTATTCCCAAGTTAGTAGAAACTGTTTTGCTTGAACGGCCTTAAACTGTGGACCATATTTTCAGTATGTTGAATAATTTGTGTGATCTCTACCTTTGGATTATTGATAAGAATAAGAAAGACTGAGCCAGCCAGAGAGCTGTTCGACCTCCTTCCTGCAAGTTTCTAGTTGAGTTCTGGCCTTAGGGGACCATCTGCACCCCCATACGCAGTGGAACTGTTTTCAGAAACAGTTTCTGCCCTAATACAGCAAGAATTCATAGTTCACTTTCAGACCTTGCTCTTTCCACTAGCTTGTTTGTTCAGGAAAACAGATTTCTGAGAGTTGCGCACTTGGCAGGCTGGCTGTGCCTGGTCCTGTCTCGGGCCCCTCGGTTGACGTTCCTGCTGGCTCAAAACCCACAAGGTGACAAGTAGTCGATGTAAACACCACAGTCTGTGTTTTCTACAGAGCTGCTGCCTTGGACTCAGATGTGCAGGTCCATAAGGGACCTGGGACCTGATAAGACAAGAGGGATGTCTGTAGCTTCGCCCCGTGGAACTAGCTGTTGCTCTCATCTCCTGAGTGGTAGGACCAGGGAATGTCTCCAAGGTCAGGGTGTCAGCCCAGATTGTTCCTCATGTATTGGCTCCCAGCTGAGCTCCCAGCCCACTCCCTCACATTTGCTGGCCTACAGCTCCCTCCGCTGAGTCCCGGCCCCCTATTGTCCTAGAATAGCATGTGGGCTCTCTGCCACAGCTCTGGACAGGAAGTCAGGCTTCATGATTTAATGTCCGTATTAAGTCCACCGGCAGAAGAGCAGCTCCCTGCATTTCCACTGGTAGAAAGAGAAGGCGCAGAGGCTGAGCTGTGGTGCCTCCCTCCTGCCCCTGCTCCTCCCCACAGCACAGGAAGAACAAGGTCAACGGAGAAAACGAAGCTCATTTTCCCTCCAGCAGTCAAAGAGAAAGGACTTGCTGCCGGCAGGTGAAGTAGCCTGATGCAGTCTTCTCTGATAGCATCTGTCAGCTCCTGTGGTCCTGGGTGTGTTGACCCAGTGAAGAGGGACAGCCCCGCCCTGTGACCTTGTACATCTGCCCCAGGGTTAGTACCTGAGCTTTGGCCCACATTAGGCAAGAGGAAGAAAATTGAAAAACAAAACTACGCATGACTTAAGCTCCAAGCTCCAGATTCTCCAGCTCCAGCTGAAGCCTCCTGGGAAAGTCAGCGGCCCTACCTGCCTGACCCTCTCCCGTCCCCAGTGGGTCCCCTCAACTCTCCGTAGCTGGAAGGAACCAACACCATCCCAAGTGCTTCTGATGGAAAGCCCTGGTCAGAACACCAAGAAGAAAGATGTGGAACTAGAGTCTGGTGCCTTGCCACAAGTTCCTATCAAGACACCCACAAGCAGGGTCCTCGGATCCCTCGAACAGAAGTCTTCAGGTGCCGGATGATTTAGTGATGCCCGTGTGCTCAAGCTCAGGGGTAGCTGGGGGATCAAAGAACAAAGGACTTGCTGAACTCTGAGCATACCCTCTAAACTTCTCCAGTCCTTGCTCCTTCCAGGCCTCTGGTCCCCACTCCTCTGCCATTTTTCTGCCTTCCACTCCCTCTTCTCCCTATCACTTCTCCCTGACTTTGGCTTGCCATTCAGATTATCTCTATCTTTCCCTGTTTTGTTGTCTGCCCCCGTGTTGTCTATGGAAGTAGATTCGAGGGGGCTGGAGAGATGACTCAGCAGTTAAAAGCACCGACTGCTCTTGCAGAGGACCCAGGTTCGATTCCCAGCACCCACATGGCAGCTAAGAACCGTCTTTAACTCCAGTTCCAGGGGAGTCCGACACCCTCTTCTGACCTCCGAGGCATTGCAAGACACGGGTGCACCAACCTACATGCATACAGCACACTCATACACATAAAAATAATAAATTTAAAAAAAAAGTAGATTCGAGAAAAGTAAATAAAAGCAAAGATTGAACCCCATTAATCTAAATTAGAAACTAAAACCATTTTAACCATATCCATAATTTTACTTACTAAGGAATGAAGGACAAGATGGTACTTCTTAGATAACTTTGCTAACAGAACCGAATTATATATAATCATGTATTACATGTAATTATATATAATATTATATATAATTTTCCACCAAAGATCCTCAGTGTAAAAATAAACTTATCCTAAGGTAAACACACGTACAGAAAGGGGACAGCTGGGAGGGGGAGACAGGGAAAGAAAAGGGGGGAAGAGAGAAGCAGAGCGCAGCAGCCGAAATGTAGCGGCGTGGCTTCACGTTGAAGGCAATGACGCTTAACGTTTTGAACGTGCTATTCAAATGCTCTTCTGCGGAGCTATGTGGCCAACCCCTTCTCTTTGGAGACAGTAAGTATCTCACTAGATAACTGGGACTGGCCTCAGATTCAAGATTCTCCTGCCTCAACCTACTGAGTGCTAGAATTACAGGGTTCACCAGTATATCTGACTAGCGCTAAGAAATTCAATACGTATGGACTGGGGAGATGACTCTGTGGGTAAAAGCACTTGCACCACAAGCTTCAGGACCTGAGTTCAAATCCCTGGCACAATATTGGGAGGTGAGACAGGTAGATCCTGAGAGCTCACAGGCCAGCCTGCCTAGCCAATCATACTTTAAGAAACAGGGTGTCAGCTAGGCACAGTGACACACACCTTTAATCCCAGCATTCAGGAGGCAGAGGCAGATGCAGGAGATGGAAGAGTGCAAAGTCATCCTCAAAGTAAGTTTGAGGCTAGCCAGAGCTACATAAAGAGACCACATCTCAAAAAAAAAAAAAAAAAAAAAAAAAAAAAAAAAAACAGGGTGTCTAATCTACTATATTTGGTAAAAATGCAAAACTAGAGAAAGCAATAGAAAGTGTTTCAGCATCAATTAAATGTGATTGTTTATGCTCTTGGAACAGGAAGCCAGCAAGACCCTGTCTTGTCTAATTCTGTTTTTCGCAAGCTCCTTATATGGCCGAGTGGAGAATAAACAGGTCTATTTATGAAAAATCCATTCATTGCCCCCATTTGGTTGCCTCTATGGCGTTTTTGTGATCAAACAATTTGCACTGCAGAATTATGGATATGGGGACTTGGAAGATGGCAGAGCTTACTGCGTAAAAGGGGAGGGGAATGTAAAAATAAGTGGGGTACTCAAGCTATTCTTTCTAGTAATCCTTTCAAATCTGTGTCTCATCCAGAAGGCTTTTTATTTCAAAACCCATTTAAAAAGTCAATGGTCATTAAGCATGCAGAGATGTGAGTGACTCTCCGTTCCATATTGCATTTGACACGCTTCCAATCAGCTGGCAGTGTTTTCTGGTCTGTTTATTTGCTGCATCCATGGAGGGTGAGGGTGGTTACTGAAAGCTAACACACTGAGTTATGAACCGCAGACCTTTTCCTGTGTCTCGGAGACACCACAATCTGCTGTGGCCCCGTTCTGCTTGCACTCCTGGGAACTGCAGAGCACAGAGCTTGCTGCTTGCCATCAGCACTGCTTACGAGGCTGAAATCCGACCCTGCCAGGAGCTGCAGGTGTTTGTAAGCCCACATCCCTACCTTGGCTGCCTGAGACTTCTAGGGCTGGCCCAGTCCAAAGGTCCTTCTGGGACACCCATCCCGTGATTTCTTCCACTCGAGGAGCTCCCCTGCCTGGCTGTGTACCCTTGTGGCTGTCCCTGGCTCATACTGCACCTGCCTGCTTCCCTCTTTGACACTTGTACACCCTGCCAGTGCCCCAGAATGTCCCTTTGCTCTTTCCCTTGATCCTCTCGGGTGAGGAGGACCTGTTGCCAGCTTGGCAAAGTGACTCTTTTCTAAGGGCATGTCCTGAGGGAACACAGGGCCTTACCCTGGCAAGGCTAATACAGGTACAGGATAGAACTGTGTGGTGCTTGGCCTCCCGAGTCACCCATTCATTACACAGTCTTTATCTTTGTGCATATCCTGGAACAATACTCTTAAATAAATACTCTCAGAGGCATTTTTCTCCCTGGTTATTTACTTTGTGTTTCCATGATCTCAATGGGACACAGAAAGGGAGGAGACAGAAGGATTGGCAAACAAGCATTTGCTACCATCTACGCACAAGGGGACAGCGTGAGGGATCTTGTTTTGTTTTCCAAGGGAGGCACGTCATTGACGTGACTCGGTCCATCTGTGTGAGCACAGAATAACTTGGAAGTTTCCGTTTGGCTGAACATGCTAGATAAGTCTATATAGGGTAAGCAGAGACGTGGACCTGGGGTCAGGAGGCTTGAATCACTGTCCAGCCACGCCCCCTGAGCCTTGAGACCTTGGGGACATCCTTGAACTTTTAGAGAATCTCAACTGTACTGTCCAATCAATCAAGGAACACACCAGGCTTCCCAGCTAAGGCTTTGAACTGCTCTGTATTTATAATAGGATTCTGTCGCTTGGATGCAAAAATCTGAAAATCCAAGGGGAAAATATTATATAAAGCCATCACTAAGTAGCTTTATTTGAAAATAATGGCTCTGTCACAGGATCACTCTTCACCACTACTGTCAAGTGGCATTGGCAGACTCTTTCATAACTGGGGAGATTAAAACCTAGTTGGGAAGCCAGGCATGGTGGCGCACGCCTTTAATCCTAGCACTTGGGAGGCAGAGGCAGGTGGATCTTTGAGAGTTCAAGGCCAGCCTGGTCTACAGAGGGAATTCCAGGATAGCTGGGGCCACAGGGAGACCCTGTCTTGAAAAGACCAAAAAAAAAAAAAAATTAAATAAATAAATAAATAAATAAATAAAATAAAACAACTTACTTGGAAAGACTGTTAAGTAAGAACTTAAGCAGCTGCCATGGTCATCTCCTGGAGATCTACCTCTGGTCATTGGTGAGAAGCTGCCTGCCTTAACTACCTCTTCCTCTATTTGTTCATCCTTGTCAGTTAGCTAGAAACACAAAGGTCCACTCAGGCAAGCCAGATTCCCATGAGAACCTGCCAAAAGGAACCACTAAAACGGAAGAGGAAATCCAACTTCCCTAAGGCCCTTGTGTTTATTTGTACTGAAGCTGGAGTGTCTCCATTCATACAATAAGACAATAGGTGTGTTCTTGTGTGACAACAGCCAACCATAAGAGGAGCAGAGAGTAACATTTTTCCTGGGGCCTGGGAGAAGATGAATTGCTTCTTCATTTTGTTTAGAGAAAGCAGGTAGGGTAGAGTCCTCACACTGATATTTATCACTCTCTCTTGCTTCTTTCTGGACAGACCTATGACAGAGACAAGCCAGAGGAACTCCCACAAGACCAGCTGTAATTGGCCTGCTCAAAATCTAAAAGAATCTGTTGCTTAGGCTCAGAGGTCCAACAGTGCTTCCCATGCTCCTAGGCACACAGCTCATAGGACTGAGAACTCTTTTTTTTTTTTTTTGGGTCTTTTCGAGACAGGGTCTCCCTGTAGCCCCAGCTGTCCTGGAACTCACTCTGTAGACCAGGCTGGCCTTGAACTCACAAAGATCCGCCTGCCTCTGCCTCCAAGTGCTAGGATTAAAGGCGTGCACCACCACACCCGGCCTAGGACTGAGAACTCTTTTTAAAGTGGGTAGCAGAGAGGTGGCACTTGCAGCCTATACTCCACCAAGATCACAGGATAGAGTGTGCAAAGAAACATACAAATTCACCTTCAAGAAAAGCAGTTTCAGGGGTTTTTTTTGCGGGGGGCAGCGTCTTTTTGAGACAGGGTCTCCCTGTAAGCCCAGCTCTCCTGGAACTCACTATGTAGACCAGGCTAGCCTTGAACACACAGAGATCCACCTGCCTCTGCCTCCCAAGTGCTGAGATTAAAAATGTAGGCCACCATGCCCAGCAAAAACATTTTCTGATAAGACTGTAGCAGTTGGGTCTGGGCATCAACATGACCTAGTTAAGGAAAGAACTGGAACTGCATTCCTTTGGGCAGATCCATGGGGAATCTCCAGAGGACACTGCCATGTGACTCAGTAGACTGAGTGAAAAAGATCCATTGTCAGTGTGGCCGGGTACCATTAGAGGGGCTGGGGATGGAGAAAAGGTTTCCTCCCCCTCCTCCTGCCATAGCTGCCCTTCTGTCCTGAGACTGAGAATCATACTGTCAGTTTCCCTCATCTCAACTTTCAGGATGAGAATGAGCCCCTCTCACAGCCTGAGATCTACAGCTCACAGATTGCCTCTTGTGGGATTTCTGGCCTCCATAATCGCATGTACCAACCTCCCTATAAATCTGTTCACCTAACTATGTATCTATCTGTCCTCTATCTAATATATTCATCTATCTATCCATCTATCTACCTCCTATCTATCAACTCTCATCAGTCTGTCATCTTTCCATATATCATCTTATGTTTGGAAACCTGGTCCCCAGCTGGTATGTCTCTAGGGGATGGGGGCAGGCCTTAAGATTTATATCCTCACCCCACTTTCTGTCTCTACTTCGTGGCCTTTGATGATGTGAGCAAGCAGCCTTCTGCTTCTACTGCCATGGCCTGATGACACTCACACTAACATAGCTTACCCAGACTGTACCATCAAACCATGAACCAAATGATTTATCTGTCTGTCATCTAATCTATCCATCTATCTTTTACTTATCCATCTACCTATTATCTAGCTCTTACTTATAATCTATCATCTATCTATATATCCATCTATCTACCCGTCTATCATCTATCTTTCATGTATCACCTATCTATCTACCTGTGGCCTATCTAATCTATCTCTCCTTCTATCAGTGATTTATCTATCTAATCTATTCATTGATCAACCTACCCATCTATCTCTCTATTCCATCCCTCAGTCCATCCGATTGGTTCTCTCTCTCTCTCTCTCTCTCTCTCTCTCTCTGGAAAGCACTGACTCTTTCTATCCCTAGTAGAGAAACTCCCAGGCTCCTGATCCCTTTGTGAAGAACAGTGGAAGACCAGAGGCATCTGTCTGCACTGAACCCCATATAAAGCTTGTGCACCCCATGGATAATGATATCCAGGGCACATGTGATATGCTGATTATAAAGCAACATGGAATGACAAGATGTCATTGAAATTGCTGCCTGATACAGAAGAAAACTGTGCCAATCAATTGTGATAACCATGGATGCAACTAATACATGATTTTATGGTTGAGTATTACATTAAAATATTTTTTAAGTCTGGCTGGTATGTGTTAAATTGAGATTTTCATTCAAATCGATTTTCATTACAATTGACAGTGTTGATTTGAAATCTTGAGAGGTTTGATAGCCATCACAATAGTTTGGATATAAAATACCTTCAGTGGGCTCATATGTTTGGAAACCTAGTCCCCAGCTGGTAAGTCTCTAGGGGGTGGGAGCAGGCCTTGAGATTTACATCCTCACCCCACTTTCTGTCTCTACTTCCTGGCCTTTGATGATGTGAGGAAGTAGCCTTCTGCTTCTACTGCCATGGCCTCATGACACTCACACTAACATAGCTTAACAGACTGCACCATCAAACCATGAACCAAAATAAATCTTTCCTTCCTTAAGTTGTGTGTGTGTGTGTGTGTGCGCGTGTGTGTGTGTATGTGTTTGTGTGTGTTTGTATGTATGTATGTATGTGTCTGTGCACCTGCACACCACCGTTCATCATAAGATAACCCTGGGTTTGGTCCTCACCTCCAACCTTATTTGATAAGGGGTCTCTGTTCACTGCTGCTTATGCCTGGCTACCCCTTTGAGCTGCCTGGGATTCACCTCTCTGCCTCCCATTTCACCACAGGAGTTCTGGGGTTACAGAAGCATTCCACCACGTCTAGCTTGACATGGGTTCTGGGGATTCAAAATCAAGTCCTAATACTTACATGGCGGCCACAAGCACATCACCCACTGAGCCATTTTCCCAGCCTTAAGTTGCTTCTTGTCAGATGTTTGGGCAGAATGACTTAGTAACTGAAATAGTCATTATTCAAAACCAAAACAGAGTAGCAGCTGTGAAGGTCTGTCTATAACTGGATCTTCCCAGATAGAGAAGACACCTCCGAACAAAACCTGAAGATAGACACCTGGAACCCCTTAGAAACAGTAAGACGACACAAACCATAATACCAGACAGATTTACATGACACAGTCAAAGGCGCATCTGGGCAGGCAACCATGGGGCCTCGAAGCTTCTGTTAGCAACATGGAGATGCAAGAGCAATCATTGCTTCAGACCTGGCTTGTAAAGACCCGGGGAGAAACTAGCACACGGGGAGCAGGTAGGATCTAGCCTGGATGGCTCTGCACATCGCATTATCCACACCAGTGTAATTCCGGGTGCTGCTCAGCGGCAGGATCATGAGAAGGAAGTTGTCAGGATGGGACATTGGTGGCATCCCACTGAGAGAAAGTTCTAGCTCGTGGGAACAGCGTTGCCTTTCAAGTAGGGAAGCTAGAGATGACGTGCACAGGGGTGGGGGAGCCATTGTGTGAATGACAGTAAGCCATCCTTCATCTGAAAGAATGGCGAGCTGAGTCTCAGTTTAAAAGTCTACCTAAATTGACAGCTCTCACAGAATGCACGGAATGTAGGGTGAAGATAGAATCTTCCCTCAGGTTTGAGAAACAAGCTCTTCTTCACATTTTCTATTTTCCCATTGACATGAAAATTACCCAAGAAAAGTAGAAGAGATCCCAGGGGCACAACACCTCCAACTCAAGTCTTTTATTCTCTCTTCAAATCTCAGTTCTTGCATGTCCATATGTGGGCTCATGCATACGTAGGTGTGTGTGTGTATGTGTGGTGTGTGTGAATGTGTATGTGAGTGGAGGTGTATGTGTGGTGTGTTAGTATATGTGTGTGCATGTGGGTATACATGAATGCATATGTATGTTGTATGTATTGTGTCTATGTGTGGTATGCGTGAATGTACATGTGAGTGTTGGGGTGTATGTGTTATGTGTGCTATGTATATGCATGTGGGGGATATATATGTGTGTAGTATGTGTATCTGTGTATATATGTAATATGTGGCAAATGCATATATGTATGTGGTATGTGTACTTGCATGTATGTATGTAGTGCATATATGTGTGAATCTGTTATGTGTGTATATATATGAGTGTGTGTATAGTAGGTATATAGTGTATTTATCTGTATATGTATGTGTACATGTGTGTTTGTATAATATATGATTATATGTATATGTGATATATATTATGTGTCTATGTGTATGATGTGTGTGGTGTGTATGCATAAGTGTGGTATGTGGTATATACATGTATGTTATTGTATATGCTATGTGTGTGGTATGTGTACACTTGCATGGTGTGCATATGTATGTTATATATGTATGTATGTATGTATGTATGTATGGCATGTGTATGCATGTATACTCAAGTGTTCATGGTCCTCCATGCAGACTTGCTCTTAGATGAAAGGCTCTGCCCTTCAGCAGGGTAGAACAGAAGCTTCACTCTTCCAAACCTGTCCTTCACAGGGAACATGGAGGCTTTATCATGTGACACAGGCAGCCAGTTACACGGCTTATGAAGTAACTCCAAACCTGTCCTTCACAGGGAACATGCAGGCTTTATCATGTGACACAGGCAGCCAGTTACACAGCTTGTGAACTATCTCCCCTCTATTTACTCCTAGAAAGGAAAAACAGTAAGAAGAATAACTTTGTTTAGTCTTTTTGAGACAGGTTTCCCTGTAGCCCCAGCTGGCCTGGAACTTGCTATGTAGACTAGGCTGGCCTTGAATTTACAGAGATCCAAGTGCTAGGATTAAAGGTGTGCACCACCACACCCACCTATGAAGAATAGTTTTAACACTTGGCTCCCTGAGATTGTAAAAAGTGCCTAGGGCTATCTGAGAGAGATGTCAGTCCACTTGCATGGAGACCAACACAGGTTCACTTGGAAATGCAAGTGAACATTGACATTCTTGGAATGGTTTAGCGTGCAAAACTTTACTGACAAAGCCTGCTATGCATGAGCCTGTTACAGCACACATTCCTTATGTCCCACACACACCGTATTACCCATGGTTCACTCTCCACAAGCCACATGGTCCTTGAGAATTTCCTGACAGTGTCCCCCGAAAAGAGGCATGAAGGGAAGTTGTTAACCCTTTCTTGGCTCTTTAAAACATGCATGAAGGAGCTAGGAATTTGGGTCAGAATCTCCGGCAGCCAATATGATGTGCCGACCTCACCTGGGGTACACAGGAACCTGGTCGCAAATTACTGTGGCCATGGCTGCTGGAGTATTCTGGAAGAAGGGAGCCTTCAGTCAGGGACTGAGCAAAGAACATGGCTGTCCATAGAGTGAATGCCTGGTGCTGCCTGACCTCTGGGCTTCACTTCAGCCTCTGCTCTGTGGACAAGCACCGGAACTTCCAGTCCTTGCTGCCTTTACCTGCGGCTTTCACACTGAGCTCACCTCTGCTCTCCTGGTCCTCAATCCTTCAGGCATGGACCAGAGCTACAAAGGGCCCTCCTGGGGGGGGGGGGGCACTGCAGAACTTCTGGCTTCTTGGTCTCTACATCACATCAACAATTCCTTACCCTGAATCTGTGTGCATCCATGTGTGTGTCCATGTGTGCACATTTGTTTGTGTTTGTGTTTATCTGTGTATATGTATCTGTGTGTTTATGCGTATCTGTGTATTTGCATGTATATTTGCATGTGTTTGCATGTATCTGTGTGTGCATATCTCTGTGTATTATGTACATTTGTGTGTGTGTGTGTGTGTGTGTGTGCGTGCACGTGTGTGTGTGGCAATTCTGTGTCTCCGGAGAGCACTAACAGGAGATGAGGTGGGAGGGGGCATCGCTAGCTAATTTGGCCTGAACTGCATTCCTATTGCGAAGACAAAGCTACAGCACAGGGTTACTTCGGTGCTTTCCTGAGTTAATACACTCCCATTAGGTAGAGGACAAGGTATTAGGAACGTCTAACGAGGGAAGCCACCTCCATCCCTCCTCACTGCAGGTTGGCACCCACCAGCCTCCTGTCCCTAATACTCCCCAGCCACCTGCCAGGACCAAAAGCTGTGTGCAGAGTTGAAGTATGCAGAGATGAGGACAAACAGCCGCTCCTCAAGAGGGGAGCTGAGTTGAAGGAATGCCCGGGAAATGCCAGGGAAATGTCATCCCTTCTGCTTTTCACTGTTTCCATTCTCAGAACTAAACACCAACTACTCCAACTACATTAGCCTGATGCAGACTGGTTTCCCCTTCCATGTTTGGGAGTGGTATTGAAGCAGTTTACGTCCTTTGTAAGGTAAACCGTCAATACCACCCCCTCCTGGGATGGGGCACACTGCAGTTTCCTGCAGACCCCCATTCTTGGTCTGACTCTCTTTCCAAACAGTCTCAGATCATCCCGCATTCTGGCAAGGGCCCTGATGACTGCAAAGGAATCCCAGTGTCTTCCTAACAAATCTAGCTTATTTGGCTATGAACAAATGAGTCTTCATTTCTGAGAGTGTGTTTTTATTTAGAGATGAGGCAAAGCTCCTATAAGAACATCACGTAGAAAAGACTACAAAGAACAGAATAGTTTGGCAGGCCACAAGGCCAGGGAAGGAAAGCCTTTGTAGGCAGTGAGGCTTCCTTGAAGTATCTGTTGCTGCAGAACAAGTCTTCACTGAGGCTGCCTTGCCTTTGGATTCTGTGACTTCTGTCCTTTGGCAAATGTTCTC
The DNA here is from genome assembly GCA_009823505.1 of Rhizomys pruinosus. Taxonomy (NCBI): domain Eukaryota; kingdom Metazoa; phylum Chordata; class Mammalia; order Rodentia; family Spalacidae; genus Rhizomys; species Rhizomys pruinosus. The sequence continues at coordinate 3,344,826 of VZQC01010425.1, forward strand.
TGCCTGCACCTAACCCTCTGGCCTGGATTTCACTGCATTCTGTTTGCTCTCCCAGCATGAATACCACCCATTGATATGCAATGCCTCACTCCAAAACCCAATCAATGGGGGAAAGTGAATTTGGTGCCAATGAAATGAGATTCAGAATCACCATGAAAACCTGAGATCTGGCAACACTGTCTGAGACAGTGCCCAAGGGGCATCCACACCTGCCCTGTGTTCCTGCTGGCTACTGCTATTTCCCCTGGCCAGTGCAGCCACGCGTCCCCCTGTGTTCACTGTCATCTTCCTAGGCCAGAAGTCATGGTGTATAAGCCTGACTCTGGGAGAGGTACAGATCTCACCTAACCAGAGAAGGGTTTTATCATCAATACATGAAAGACAAGCAAAAATGTGCAGCACTTCTTGACATTGGATGATTCCAGCCCCTTTGCAGATCAGTTCCTGGGTAATCAAATCTGGAAACAGTAATGTGCCACTCACAAGTCTTCATGGTTTGGATTGTTGTAATGACCTACTTAGGATTTAAAAAAAAAAAAAAAAAGCCCTTCCAGTTCTAGACATTTCCTGGATCCTCTTCAACAATAACAAGCACACACCTTTGCTACTCATTTCACACCAGCCAGCATTGAAGGTGGCAAACATCCAGAACTTCAGGTGAGATTTCCTGTCCCCCACAGAAGACTGAGCTGGTCAAGTCAATGCACTTCCTGACCTGCTTCTGGGGTCTGTCTCAGGGTAGAGCTAAGGAGGCTTCATTCTTCACCAAGGTGAATGGACAGGAAGTGGCCAGTTAAGGTAAAGGGAACAAACACCACACAGAGATAGCTGAAGAAGTGTTCCTTCCACTGGCACCTGCTGAGAGCTGACGGACACTGAAAGCAGTGCCGCCACCCAGTGCAGGCTTGAGTTTGCTTCTCAGTGGGAACAGGGTAAGTAGGCAGACACTGGGATCTGTAGCTCTGTGCCAGCTCTGAGTGGTAGCTTGCAGGGAAAACACTCCAGCTTTAATTGCTTAGAAGAGAGCAGCCTGAGGAGAAGGAAAGGGGTAGTTTGAGTCACGAGTGCTGCTCCTGTTATTGCTGTGTGTGTGTGTGTGTGTGTGTGTGTGTTTAACTTTATTATTTTTATTTTATGTGTATAAGTGTTATGCCTGCATGTATGTAAGTCTACCTATGCAGTGGTCACAGAGAACAGAAGAGGGTGATCAGATCCCCAGGACTGGAGTTACAGAAGGTTGTTAGCCGCCATGTAGGTTCTGAGATTTGAATCTGGGTCCTCCACAAAGGCAGCCAGTGTTCTGAACTGTTGAGCCATCTGTCTCCAGCCCAAGTTGAGTGATTTTATTTTTTCTATATATTTTGTACAAGATTATCAAATCTAGACCCGTGTCCCTCCCCATACCCCCACCCCACCAGAGCTCATGTATTCTGCCAAACATGCTTTTCATCTCTTTCTCAGTCTTTCTCAAAATTCTCCATATGGAAGTTGACTGTTTTGAGCAGAAGTTCACTGTTTCAGTCAGTTCTATGATGCAGTCCTTTCTGTTGTTGTTGTTGTTGTTGTTGTTTTCAATATGCATTACTCCCAACTGCTTGGACAAAAGCTCAAGGGGCAATGCACAAGAAATACTTACAACTAAGTAATTGGCACTAGCACCCACAGATGAGGGATACCATTTGTCGTTTGTTTTTCTGGGACTGTGTTACTTCACTCAGCAAGATGTCTTCTAGCTCCAGCCATTTTCTTGCAAAGCTCATGATGTCATCTTTTTTACTGCTGCATAGAACTCCACTGTGTAGATGTACCACATTTTCTCTATCCACTTGTTGTCAGTTGAGGGGCGGGCACTTGGGTTGGTTCCAGCTCCTTGCTATTGTGAAGAGAGCTGCAATAAACATGGCTGTGCATGTATCTCTGCAGTGGGGTGAGTCTTGAGGGTACATTCCCAGGAGTGGTATGGCTGGGTCGGGTACTTTGTGTGTTTTTAATGTAATTTTTTTTAATTTATTCTTTGAGAATTTCATATATGTATTTGATCATAGTTACCATCCTCTTCCTACTTCGAATGCCTCCAGACTCTCCCCACCTCCTACTCCCCTCCCAACTTCTTGTGTTTTGAAAAAGTAATCCACTGAGTCCAGTTGGTGTGGGGTCATTTACTGGAGGACAGGCAACCTTCCCAGGGCCACATCTGAAGAAAATTGACTCTCTCCACTGGAAGCCATCAACCATGGATAGCTCCTCAGCTGGAGTGGAGGCCTATGAATCTGCTCCAAGCTGGAATGTTGACTGGCTTCATCTTACACAACACATGTGCAAGTAGCACGGCTGCTATGAGTTCATGAGTGTACTGGTCCTGCTACATCCAGAAGACACTGCCCTGCAACAGCCTCCCCAGCTCTGGCTCTTACAATCTTTCCACCCCTTCCTCTTAGATGTTCCCTGAGCCTTGGGGGAAGGGGATATGATGTAGATGTCTCCTTTAGAGCTGAGGACTCCAGAGTCACTTATTCTCTACACTCCGACCAGTCATGATGACCTCAGAAGAAACACCATCATTTATGGAGACCATCGAGTGTCCCAGTGCCTCTCCAACTGTACTTTTCAGCTGACTCTCTTAAGATACAGAATCCACTCAGGAATCTGTGGGAAACACAGGTCTAGCCTCTACATCTGAACAGACCAGGTATGCAACATGAATAAGAAGTGAACAGAGGGCTGGAGAGATGGCCTAGCGGTTAGGAGCGCCGATCGCTCTTACAGAGGACCCGGGTTCGATCCCCAGCACCCACATGGCGGCCGAGAACCGTCTGAAACTCCAATTCCAGGAGAACTCCAGTTCCAGGGGAATCCGACACCCTCTTCTGACCTCCGCGGCATTGCACAACACGGGTGCACAGACTTGCATGCAGACAGTACATTCATACACATATGGAAATAAATAAAAATTAATTAAAAAAAAAAAAAGAAGTGACCAGAACTCTTCACTGTGGGCAACCAAAACCTGAGCCTGCACTGTGAGGTGCTCATTTGTTCGTGTTTTGCTTTTTTTTTGTTTTTGTTTTGTTGTTGTTGTTGTTGTTACACTTCATTGGATTCTTGCATTTTCCCACAAGCTAAATTAGAGCCCCTGCTTCATTCAGGGCAACTTCTCCCCTAGGAATTTGCTTGCTGACATGAAAACAGGTCAAACACTCAGGTACAATTCTGAAAGGGAGGCAACAAAACTGAAGACATTTCGGGTAAGAAAAAGAATTTGTTATTTTCTCTTGATAGTGAAGAACAATTTTTAAATATCTGTAAGGCGGGCCTGGAGGGATGGCCAAGTGGTTAAGAGCACCGACTGCTCTTGCAGAGGATCCAGGTTCAATCTCCAGCACCCACATGGCGGCTGAGAACCGTCTTTAACTCCAGTTCCAAGGGAATCCAACACCCTCTTCTGACCTCCGTGGCATTGCACAACAGGGGTGCACAGACCTACATGCAGACAGTATACTCATACACATAAAAAATGAAAGAAAGAAAGAAAGAAAGAAAGAAAGAAAGAAAGAAAGAAAGAAAGGAAGCCTGATCTAAGGAAGTGCAATATTTAAAAAAATAAATAAATATCTGTAAGGCAGTTATTATAGTGGCATCTTATATTTTATGGAAGGTGGACCTGTGTATTCTATTCCATTAAATTAACCATATTGTTTGCACTTGGTTAGAATATCTGTCCTCAGCCTGGAGTGGTGGTGCACGCCTTTAATCCTAGCACTTGGGAGGCAGAGGCAGGTGGATCTTTGTAAGTTCAAGGCCAGCCTGGTCTACAGAGTGAGTTCCAGGACAGCTGGGGCTACAGGGAGACCCTGTCTCGAAAAGACCAAAAAAAAAAAAAAAATCTGTCCTCCAGACAGACCACAGCTCTTCACAGTAGCAAAAGACATGAGAACCAGGAGCATGTGCAGGCATTCAGAAGCAAGTGCGGTCTCTTTCTGCCCCTAAAGCTCATGTCAACATCCCCGTAGCACCCAGTGACACAGCTGGTGGAGGACTTGAGCCATGCCAAGGGCTAAGGTGGGAGCCTTCTTCCTCATCTGCTCCTTTCTACTCTCATAAGAACGAAGATCATCACCAAAGCCATGTTCTCCTCTTGGAGTCAGACAGACATTGGCTTGTTCTTAGCTGCAGTTTCCTTTTCTTTTATTTTTTCTTTCTGGTCTTTTCGAGACAGGGTCTCCCTGTAGCCCCAGCTGTCCTGGAACTCACTCTGTAGACCAGGCTGGCCTTGAACTCACAAAGATCCGCCTGCCTCTGCCTCCCAAGTTCTAGGATTAAAGGCGTGTGCCACCACACCCGGCTAGTTTCCTTTTCTATAGAGCAAAGACCTCAGTGTCTGACCCCCAGGGTGAAGATTAACAACTAGATCTACAGGAGTTCCAATTCCCGCCCAGCCCCTCTCCTCCCCAGCCTCTGGCTGCACTGTGATCCAGGCCTCCTTCCTGCCTCTTTGTACACTTCATGATCTGTATTTCTACTTCTTTGTTTAATGATTTTTTTTTTAAACTTTTCCCAACATCATTGTTTTGAATAGTAAGACTTTAAGGGTAAAGGATAGAATCAAATGCAGAAAGGCCAACAGGTTCTGAGTGCCCCAAGGATCTAAGATACAAATGGAGTAGGAAATCCCTCCCAGAGCCGACCCCACCCTCACTGCTGTCACACCGACCCATGGTCTCTAGATGGCTCGCATGTCCTCCCGAGAGGCCAACTGGCTTCATTCAGTGTGCCACCAGGGAAAGTCTCTACTTGTTGAGGACATTGTTCCACTGGCTTTCTGGAAAAGGCCACATAGAAAAGAGTCTTCACATTCAGGGTCTGGTGCAATCTCTGCTCACTCCTGGTGATGCCATAAAAAGCTGAACTAGCTGGTACCTATCAAAACTGGGGCTTTATTTGTAAATATTCAACGTGGAATCTTACAGTTCACATGATAATATATATTAAATTTTAATTTTCTTTTCTCCATTAAAAGCATCTTAGTTTGCAGCCAGGCGTGGTGGTGCACACTTTTAATCCTAGCACTTGGGAGGCAGAGGCAGGTGGATATTTGTGAGTTCAAGGCCAGCCTGGTCTACAGAGTGAGTTCCAGGACAGCTGGGGCTACAGGGAGACCCTGTCTGGAAAAGACCAAAAAAAAAAAAAAGCATCTTAGTTTGCATAGTGGGACCTGCAGGGTTGGTAGAGTTGCCAGGCTCACCCTGCAGGGGTTTCCCCTATGGGCACCATAGCTTACAAATGCCATCTATTGGGGGTGGGGGGAAGACTTCAATTAAAGTTTATAGTATTAAAAAATGGTGACAATAGTAGTCCTGTGGCTCAAAGAAAATTAGAGTCATTCTTACTATTCTTGTTGTTATTGATGTTACTTTGTAGTGCCGGAATTTGAATCCAAAGCCTTGCACAACAATCTCTATCCTCACAACCCTTTCATTGTGATGCAAATTCTCATTGAGTTGTAAAGCCTGGCTTTGAATTCACTCTGTAGCTCAGGCTGGTTTTGTACCCAAGATCCTCCTGTCTCCTGACTTGCACCACCAGATCCAACTGAAAGCTATTAATTTTGAAGAAGGAAAATGAATATTAAGGGGGAAAGCACTGACCGTCCAAGATACAGACTGATGTCCTTGGGGAAACCCGCACAGTTGACTGTCATGTGTTGGTCCCTTGTGAAGCGATCCTCCTCTCCACAGAGGGGAGTGCTTGCATGTCCAGGTTGAGTTTGGGGCTTTGCTGGTGCTGTTTTTCTTGTAACTATTTCACCTGCCTCGATTGCCCACCCACCTCCCAGGACAAGGTCCTTGACTGGGGCAATTGAGAATCTTAGCACCACACTCCTGAGCTTCTAACTTCTCTGCAGAAAAAGGACAGAATTCAAGGATTCGAGTCATAAACAAACATTGAAAGCAGCCCTACAAAATTACAGAACTCATCATTCCAATCTGTGTCCCATTGGAATTCATTCATCCATTCATTCATCCAAACATTCATTCATCCCATCATTCATTCCCATATACCCAGCACCCATGCCAGCTGAGTAACTTCCTTGAACATAGTAATGTCAGGTGTCATGGGACATGCTACTTTTGCCCCAGCAATTTAAGATATCACCTTTATCTCACACTAAAATTTCATATGCATACCCTATTTCTGGATATGCTATTCTAGTCCTATTGTCTGTTCATGAACCAATGCCACATATTTAATTATCAAAGCTTTGTAGTGTATTTTTATATGTAATAGGGCTATTTGCTTCTCATGGTTTTTATTTTGTGGTAGTTCTCTTAAATGTCTGCTTTCCATAAGAAATTTATTCTTATTTATTTGTTTGTTGTTTATTTATTTATTCATTTATTTTGAGACAAGGTCTCCCTTTAAGTCCCAGCTGACCTGGAGCTCACTATGTAGACCAGGCTGGCCTTGAACTCACAGAGATCCACCTGCCTCTGCCTCCTGAGTGCAGGGATTAAAGGCGTGGGCTACCACGCCTGGTCAGGAAGTTTATTCTTATGGGGTGGAACTTTCTTTGAGACCTAGTATATGATCTTTTTCTTATGACAACCCCATGTATGCCTGGAACACTGTATTTTTACATATAGAAGAAATAAAAAAAAAAAAAAACCACTGCCCTTGGGGCTAGAGAGAGAGCCTAGTGGTTAAGAGCACCAACTGCTCTTGCTAAGGATCCAGGTTCGATCCCCAGCACCCACATGGCAGCTGAGAACTATCTGTAACTCCAATTCCAGGAGAACTTCAGTTCCAGGGGAATCCGACACCCTATTCTGACCTCCACAGCATTGCACGACAGGGGTACACAAACCTACATGCAGACAGTACATTCATACACATACAAAAATAAATAAAATTTGAAAAAAAAAAAAAAAACAGTGCCCACCATGACAAAAACTGCTGGCATTAGGGAAACAAAGTAAGCGTTTCTAAAACATGAAAAATGGCGCAAGGCAGCATACGGTAAGTGACAAGTGGGTCTGAGAGTTTAGAACTGAGGGAGATCGGTGTAAGAGAGAATAAACAGAAAGTCTTCATGACAAAGGCCAGAGCTGAGCTTTGGTTTTTTTTTTTTTTTTTTGGTCTTTTTGAGACAGGGTCTCCCTGTAGCCCCAGCTGTCCTGGAACTCACTCTGTAGACCAGGCTGGCCTTGAACTCACAAAGATCTGCCTGCCTCTGCCTCCTGAGCGCTAGGATTAAAGGCGTGCGCCACCACACCTGGCTTGAGCTTTGTTCTTGAGAGCAGATGTGTGTCCGACAGTAGAGAGAAGCTTGAGAGTAAGGCAGGCACCAGGGACAGAGAGGGATGGGGTTGGGTCTAGTGGGACAGAGGGACAGTGGAGTTTGGTAGACTTTCAAGATTGGAGAGTAATGGGTTGCAGCACTTGACAGAAAGGAAGAGCCAGATATTCATCCCTAAGCATCACTGTCAGACTCCCTAGAAACAGGAGTCTAGAGAGGGAGCTAATTTTAGTGGGAGAGGAATTGGCTTTTAACTATGTTGAACTTTCACATGAATTTTCAGTGTTCCTATATCGAGCAACAACTTTGATTTTCCAAAGGAAATTTTATCGTCTAAGTAAAGCAGGTGGGAGAAAAGCTCCAGCCAACAGCCAAACCCTGCCATTAGGATATTTGTGTAAATAAAGTTTGATTGGAGTCCAGTTTGGCCAAGCATATGCCCCTGGCTGCCTTTACCCAAGTGCTGCAGAACTAAAGGGTTACAACCCCAACCAGAAAACCCAGAGTACTGACAAAAGTACTGACACTCTGAACCTTTGCGGAAGGAGTTGACACTTGTAGACATCGTGGCCTGAAATGCCGAACAGTCCTGCCATGGTCCAGCAAAGGATATGAGGTGGCAGAGGAGGAGCAGAAGCATCTTTGAGCACCGCCTGGATGCTCTTTTTTTGCTGGAGATGCACAGACAGGAGGTGTGCCTAAAGAAGACCTGCTTATCAACAAGAGTTGACTGATAACAAGATACCACTCCCTGTCCTTCATCAGCTCACCTGAAGTCTCTTTTCTCCTAAGAACAACTTCCCCAGGTCCGCATACATCTATCCTTCTATAGGAGTGTGCCCAGGAAAAGTGAGACCTGCCTGGTATAAGAATTATGAGGTCTACGGCTGGAGAGATAGCCTAGCAGTTAAGAGCGCCAACTGCTCTTGCAGAGGACCCAGGTTTGATCCCCAGCACCCACATGGCGGCCGAGAACCATCTGAAACTCCAATTCCAGGAGAACTCCAGTTCCAGGGGAATCCAACACTCTCTTCTGACCTCTGAGGCATTGCACAACACGGGTGCACAGACCTGCATGCAGACAGTACATTCATACACATACAGAAATTAAAAAAAAATAATTATTATTATGGGCTCTGGAAAACCCCAGTGTGGAGCACAAGGGCAGAACTGGTGGTGGTTTGAGCTTGCCAAGGAGGAGACTTCAAACATGATATCTTTCAGCCTAATAAAGAAAAAAAAAATCATAAGCTGAAGATGCTAAAACCTATGATATACGTGGCATGCATATACGCATATTTTGGAGTGATGCATAGTGGAAGGAATAACAACAACAACAATAGAAAAGACTGCATCAAAGAACTGACTGAGCCGGGCGTGGTGGTGCACGCCTTTAATCCTAGCACTTGGGAGGCAGAGGCAGGCGGATCTTTGTGAGTTCAAGGCCAACCTGGTCTACAGAGTGAATTCCAGGACAGCTGGGGCTACAGGGAGACCCTGTCTCGAAAAGAAAAAAAAAAAAAAAAAAAAAAAAAGAAGAAAGAAAAAAAAGAAAGAAAGAAAAAAAAAAAAGAACTGACTGAAACAGTGAACTTCTGCATTGAGAATTTTGAGAGAGACTGAGAAAAAGATGAAAAACATGTTTGGCAGAATGCATGAGCTCTGGGGTGGGGGAGCAGGAAGGGGGGCACGGGTCTAGATTTGATTGGAAATTTTGTATGAAATGCACAAAACCAATAAAAAATTGGCTTTGAAAAAAAAAAAGAATTATGGGCTCTGGGACTGGAGAGATGGCTCAGTGGTTAAGAGTGCTTGCTACTTTTCCATAGGACCAGAGTTCAGTTCCCAGCACCCATATAAGGTTGCTCACAACCACTTGTAGTAACTCCACCCCCAGGTCATCTAATACTACTCTCTTCTGGCCTCCACTGGCATCTTCAACATGGCACCTGCACGCAGGACACGGGCGCGTGCACACACACACACACACACACACACACAAATAAATGTTAATATATACTGAATCACATGGAGCATGGTGGCTCATCTCTTTACATCTCAGCACTAGGGAGGCAGAGGCAGGGGGATCTCCATGAAATCAAGGCCAGTCTGGTCTACATAGCAAGTTCTAGTCTAGCCAGGGCTACAGGGAAACCTTGTCACCAAAACAGAACAAAAAAGAATTATGAGCTCACAGAAACGATTTGCTATGTTTCTGGACCTTCTCTGGCACTATCAAACTTGTTCACACAGTCAAACCCTTCAGTAGCCCTGTGAAATACTGACAGCTTCCCTTATCACAGAGGAGCCCCTTGAGGGTTAGTGTAGTTAGGTGATACATCCACAATTGCAGTCTAAGTAAGGCTGGGGCCATGCTTCCAAAGGTTGCTGCCTGAAGCCTCTCGTGCCTTCCTCGTGCTTGCATTCCATCTTGGCTGCTAGACCCTAAGCTCTGGAAAAGCAGAGACTGTATCAGCTCTCATCCCTGAGTACCTGGACCATCGATTACATAGTAAGTGCTCAATGTAGAGCACATACTCTAAACAAGCTTGTTTGGAACTGAGATACACACACACACACCACAAAACATACACACTCCCTTAAAATAAGAACCATACCAAAATTGTAACATTTAAGTGTCTAGCTGTCTACAAAGAAACAGACTAGACGGTGCTGAGTAGAGATATCAACTTGCAGAGACCATTGAAATACAGCCAACGCACTAGCCAAAGAGCAAAGACACTTCTTCAGAGCCTTGTCCTTTTGTATGGGTGGAGACATCACACTCTCAAAGGGTGAGAGAATATTGGAGACAAATTTCATACCAGCGAGATTAGGGCCACTGCATGTTTGTCTGAGCTTTCCGACCAAGGGCAGTTCATGAAAGGAGCTCTTGCCGTGGCCTGCCTGTACTGTCTGATTTCCAGGCATTGCCCACTTACGACTCTATCATTATCTTACCTATTGGAGGGAACCCTCAGCTGGGGAATTTACAAGAAGACATATGTTCACACCCCATGGGCCTGGCCTCTGCACTCCACACAGCAGGAAGGGAGCCCAGGAGCAGGTTCAGTTGGAGACAAGACAGCAGAAGGACCCCAGTGGACACATCTGGGAGCCATAGTGTGAAACTCGCTGAGGAGAGCTACTTTTGTATCATCAAAGCCTGTAACCTGAACCCCTGAAGAAGGGAGACACACCGGTTCTAAGCTGGGGTGGAAGGCTGTTAGAGAGGACAGTGGCTGATAATGAAAGGCTGTTAGAGAGGACAGTGGCTGATAATGAAAGGCTGTTTGAGAAAACAGTGGCTGGCCACTCACACCTTCTGCCTCTGCAGGCCTCTTCCTTCCTGGTCTCTAACCTTCACCCAGAATGACCGCAATGTTCTGAGGTCTGAATGTTGTATTATTTTATTGCTGACACACGGCTCTGGTACAGGATGAGAAGGGAGAATTACAAGAATAGGAAGGACTCTTGGCTTCTCTCTTTTTAAGATTTATTTTTCTTTTTAATTGTGTGTGTGTGTGTGTGTTTGTGTGTGTGTGTGTGTGTGTGCATGTGTGTGTGTGTGTGTTCAACAGTTCAGATGCTCTTAGAGTACAGAGCTTGAGTTACAGGAGGTTGTGAGCCACTCAACACAGCTGTTAAGACTCAAACTCAGGTCCTTTGCAAGAGCAGAAAGTGCTCTTAACCCCTAGCTCAGCTCCTGACTTCTTATTTGCAGTGACCAGGCTAAGGAGTCCCCTGCCATCCTCCCTGTTGACCAAGGACAACTGAGCACACCATCACCACCTGGCTTATTTCTCAGTTTTATAATATCTTGCCTAAGTCCCTGAAGTCTGCCATACCTCTGGCTGGTCCATCAGCTTCCTTAGGAGCCAATGCTGTGCAGGCCACAGGGCTGAATTCTCCCCTTTTATACCAGCATGTTACTAACTGCTGTCTACACTGTGTGTCTACACTGTGTGTCTACCCTATCTCAGAATCTAAGGAAGGAATCATTTCTAACATAACTTGCAAAGCAATCATGGAGAGCCACTAAGTTAGCTTCAGGGAGTTCTATTTCTCTCCAGCAAAAAATACTGGAAAATATTTGAATAATTTTCCAACTTAGCCACCGGGAAAGGCCACATGCTACCTACATTCCAGCCAAAATGAAGGGGAGGTGTCCTTTTTAATAGTCACACTCTTACTCTTAGGTTCCTCTGGAGACACAACAAAGTGTTTTGCTACGCTTTCTTTTCTCTCTCTCAAAGCTTCATGGTCTTTCTGTCCTGGTTAGTGTCCTGACTAGCTGCTTTCTCATTTTTAGGAAAAGAGGAAATAGATGGGAGGAAAAGGGGTGTCCCAAGCCAGTGGCTTTCAGGAATAAAACTTTGTGAAGTAGCTACCAGGCGCACACAGGAAAGAAGACACTCAGGGGAGCTGGGGGTCCATTTTAATTATGAGGCAAGCATGCCACAGGGTTCCAGATGGCACACAGTGTACCCTACGTTACTGAAAACCTCTCAAAAGTCAAAAGTCCTCAGACTTCATCCAGCTGCCTCATCATAGCTCTGAATTTTAAGAGACGTGCTTTTCTTGCTTCCTGTGTTCTTTTACAAGGCTGTTTATCAAATGTATAGAACATTTTTGTTTATGATAGCTGATGGTTAATCATTTGCCAAGGACACGAGTCCTTTGTACCTATTATTGTCAAGCATTTGTTTGGACTGCCTTTGACCCTTGGTACCTGAGGGGCCTGTGTTGGAAACTTTGAAAACAACCATTGAGAGGTGGTTGAGCACTTGCTGGAATTCCTCCCATGGTCACTGGCACTGCCTTCTGCATGAGAAGGAGGAGGAACAAAAACTGCAGTTTCAGTCACAACATGCTCACTGTCACCCAAGGGAAACAGTTCCATCTTATAATATATACAGATTCTGCAATGACCATTTAGAACCCATCTTACAAATGGATGTCTCTTTTGTGACCAAAGACTGACAGGACTGACATGTGACCAAAGAGTGGCGGGACTGGTGGGCAAAGCACAAACCCAGAGCAAGCTGGAAGCTTGCTTTGTATACAGCAATCGAAGTCTTCCCAGCACAACTGAGGGGAGTATGCCCACATGCCGGATCCTTCAATGACCATAGGGCCTCAGCTTCCAAACCACAGGCAGGTCTAAGGAACACTGAGAGTCACCACACCTGGTTTAATCATTCACCACTGAGGCACTTCTTAGATGAGCAAGTGACTCAATTTTAATCTCTCCTCACTTGTTCATTCAGTTAACCTATGTTTATTGCAAGTTGCCAGTGTGGAGGACCTTGCAACCATCAATCAGAGTGGTGACTGACCTCCCGGAATCCATAACCCAGCCCCTGGCACAGACATGTCCACATCAGTTTCAAAATAAAGTTGTAAATGGGCTGGTCACATGTCCAGGGCAAGTGATAAGTGTGAAGAGTTCAGAATGGGGTTGTAATCATGTGAGGTCTGGAAGCCTTGTCATGAAATAAGCCATGTCACAGCTCAGGTGGCTGAGTGGGTAGTAAGACTCGAAAGGGGTAGAAATGCCAGGAAGAAGAATAGAGGCAATAAAGTCCCAGGTGGAGGATTCATCTAGAGAGTTCTGCTGTGCAGGAGTGTCAGGAACAGGGTCCAGGGGAGCAGGGTTGGGAAGGCAGGTGACAGAGATCTCCCCAAAAGACAGGAGGAAGATGCCACTTGCCAACCAAATCTATATCCATCTAGATTCTGGATGGCAGAATGCTATATTTTCTTTTGTAAAACAATGTGAGTGTGGCCAGTGTCATAACATTTTCCTACTTGAAGATTATCCTTCTATTTTTACTCTATACCAATTTCAAAATGTATAAATCTATGAACATATGCCAGTCAAGAATGTCCTAACCCTTTAGAAATCAGTGAGTTTAACTGGAAGCTTCTGGCCTGCAGGTCCTCCATTCTGGCTTTGTCAAGAAACACTGAGAAAACAATTGTGACTATAAACCAGGTCGCAGGCCAGTTCAGGGAAAGCCATGGAGAAACTGCGCTGTCCTAAAAGCACTGATCATCGGGGCTGGAGAGATGGCCTAGCGGTTAAGAGCACCGACTGCTCTTGCAGAGGACCTGGGTTCGGTCCCTAGCACCCACATGGCGGCTGAGAACCATCTTTAACTCCAGTTCCAGGGAAATTTGACACCCTCTTCTGACCTCCGCGGCATTGCATGACACAGGTGCACAGACCTACATGCAGATAGTACATTCATACATATAAATAAATAAAATTTATAAAAAAAAATAAATAAATAATAAAATAAAAGCACTGATCATCACATGCAAATACCTGGGAACCACATCAACACAATAAAGGAGATTGGCTGGTTTTTGCTTTTAAAAGTTTCAAAAAGTGGACAGTGACCCAAAACATCAATGGAATCTCAGTCAATGAAGAGCATGACTATCTGCAGTAAACACCTCATGAAGCTCCCCATTCCCTCTCCAAATAATACACATTCATAGAGGCTTGAGTTGCTAGGAAACTGTCATGTACACACACACTCTCAACATTATCCATTTGTGCAGAATGCAGATGTCACCAGTTTGTAGGAGAAAAACTAAGAAAGATTAGCAAGAAACCCCGGCCTTCAGTGTTCCCTAATTTCACCAAAAGCATCTTATAGTCACGTGCTGTAACTTAGAACTAAGTTTCACTCCAAAACAGTTTTTTGGGAAATGCTGTCCTCAATTTTTTGTGATGGTTTACCACTTCTTATTGACTTACAGATCCTGAACACAGGAAGAACCTTTGGGACATAGATCATGCACAAACATAACACCAAATTGGATATTTGGATAATTATTTGATTTAAAAAAGTTTTTCAATTTCCATATTTTCATTGAAAGTGAAGGAAGAGGGCTGGAGAGATGGCCTAGCGGTTAAGAGCACCGACTGCTCTTGCAGAGGACCCGAGTTCGATCCCCAGCACCCACATGGCGACTGAGAACCATCTTTAACTCCAGTTCCAGGGGAATCTGACACCCTCTTCCGACCTCCACCGCATTACATGACACAGGTGCACCAACCTACATGCAGATAGTACACTCATACACATAAGGAATAATAAATTTTAAAAAAATTTTTAAAGAAAGTGAAGGAAGAAAGTAACTTTCAAGGTATGGGGTGGGTCTCAGCTCTCTTCCACTTTCATATATTCCATAGTTCCTACGCATATATTTATTACTTCATGAATTCTGTCATGAAACCTTTATCAGGCATGCACTGTGTTCCAGAATAGGCTGCCCTTTAAAATTCTATTCTTGCAATGAGGCAAGGATGTTTATTTTATTGCTGGTTGAAGTACCTTTCAAAACAGAGCAACTATAAAATAGTGACTCCGTTAATATGCCTTCAGCTCACACACACTCTGTGCTGCGGAAAATAGAAAGACAAAACAGAAACTCTCTCAGAAGACTTGCTCATCTGGTCTCATCAAGGAACCAGAGTCTCATATCACAGACCGCCATAGGCTTCTGTATTTATCGTCACCCGAAATGTGTTTAAATCAGACCATCTGTGACAGGATTGCACAAACGCATCTCTATCACTCTGATTCATTTTCTGGATGATCCTTCTTAGATGTTTGAAAACACAAAATTCTAACACGTGGCTAAAATGATTTGAATTGCTTTGTTCTCTTGTTTATCTTAAGATTTGATTTTTATCTTAGCCAAAGGCTAAGTTTATCTCAAAACATCCAAGTAAATCTTGATCTTTTACAGGAATTGATCAAGACCAAGGTTTGAGCTATCATGAAATTGGGGGGGGGTTGCAGGAGTTGGAAAGGAGAAATGGGGATGGGTATGATGGTGTTTCATTATCTACATGTATGAAATTCTCAAAGAATAATGAAAAAGCTCAAAAATATTTTTATAATTATTTTATTAAAATATCATTCTCATCCCATAAACTTCATTTTTAAACTATATAATCCAGACACTTTTAGTTTATTCACAGAATTGTAAAACCATCACACTATCTGTCATCCTCCCAAAATAAGACACACTAGCAGTCTCCATCCCTTCCCTCTCATGCCCCTCAGATCTCCTAGCAACACTAACCTACTTTCTGTGCATAGAGTTGCCTGTTCTGGACATTTTGGTATAAATGGAATCACACAATATGTGGCCTATTGCTGTTTCCTTTGCTCAGCATAAGGTTTTCAAGGTCTGTCCATCCTGCTGCATGTATCAAGATATGATCTTCTTCATATAGAGTATCTAATAAATGTTTTATGGCATAGATATTCCACATTTTGTTTATTTGGCCATCTGTTGATGAACGCTTACTTCCAGTTTGGCAGCTATGAATAAAGCGCGTAAGAACATTTGTGTACAAGTTTTATGTAGACATAAGTTTTCGATTCTCTCTGCATGTATCTAGCTGTGGAATGAGAGTCACATGGTAACTCTATGTTTAGCTCTTTGAGGACTTGTCAAACTCTTCTCCAAAGAAGCTACACTATTTTGCATTCCCGGTGGAACCCGGGTGAAGGTTCTAATCTCTCCATGCCTTTACCAACACTAGGTTCAGAAAAGTTTTTATAATTGCAGCTAGATATTGTATTCTAATTTCTAAGAACCTGTTTCCTAGAATATGATGAGGACACACCATTCCAAACTCATCTATGCAAGGTAAGGAATATACAGTATCTCTTTCCATTCTGGCAGCTTCTTAAATCATTGTACAGTCTTTGCACCAGGATTCTGGGAAGAGCATCCCTTGCAGCCCTTATATACTCTCTTTGTGGCAGGATCTTTCTCAGATGTTTCCTGGTATACAAGGAACATCACACAGGGGCCTTTAATAGCATCACTCACATAGACAAAGAACACAGTGTTCAAGCTTAAGCAATCAAGTGATAGATAAATAATGCTTAGATGGTATGAAAAACCGAAGGGAAATGTGTTAGTTCGTAAGCTTACTGGAAAACACACATACTAAATCAGGCAAGAGAAACCTCCCTTTGAGTTCTTTGAGTTGAACATACATGTAAGTGTATGTAATAGGTGCCAATAATAATCAAATAAAAGGACAAGAAATTGAGAGGAACATGGGAAGAGTTGGAGGAGGTCTGTGAGGGGATGGAAATAATGGAAGGGTAGGCTCAGGCATAATATTCACAAAAAATTAAAAAAGCAAGAGAATAGTGAAAAAAGGAATTCAAGTAATATGTGATCTATAGGGCCTAAAAGCTTACAGGGGGCATCCATCTCAGAGAAGTTAAATATTCGTGTTTGAAGTCTTTATTTTCTTATGATTACTGTGCATCTTTTGTAAAGTCTGTGTTCAGTCATCTGATGAAGTGTTTCTGGTTTTTGAGACAGTGTCTCTATATAAATTAGGGTTCTCTAAAGAAACAGAACTGATAAAATGAATATATACATATATATGTATGTATGCATATATACATGGATTTATTAGATTAGCTTAAAGGATAGAGTCCAAGTAGTCCAACACTGGCCTGACCACACTGGAGAGACTGAGAATCTTGTAGTTACTCATTTCATAAGGCTGGATATCTCAGAAGTCCCAACCTGGCACTGAAGGCCTGAAGGATTCCTAGAGATCTGCTGGTCTTCAGTCTATGTTGGAATCCAAATTAGTTGCTTCTACTATCAGTGAAGGAAAGCCACAGCAGCAAGATGAGCTCACCACTGAAAGAAAAGGCAAGCAGGCAAATAGAAGATCCATTCTGCCATGACTTTTTATATGGGCTGCCATCAGAAGGTAACACCCACATTTAAGGCGGGTCTTCCAGCCTCAAATAATCCAATCAAGAAAGTCTCCCTCATTTCCATTAATTTCAGGCCCTGTTAAGTTGACAACCAAAATTATCCATCACAGTCCCTACATAGCCCCCACTGGCCTAGAACTCACTATGTGTAGACCAGGCTGGCCTCCATCCCACAGGGATCCACCTGCCTCTGCCTCCCTAGTGCTGGAATTAAAGTCACGTACCACCGTGTCCAGTTATATGACATCGTGTTTTATGTTCTTGATGGTCAAATGTTTCCCTTAAGCACATTCCCAGGGCAAAATTAACATGTACAACATGCTTCAGGAGAAACAAGAGCAGCCAATTCAATGAGCTTAGGGAATGCTTGGGCTGAAAGCCATGTTTAATGTTTGCCCGTTTTAAATAAGAGATTGCTCATGAACCCAAACACCTGGAATTCTATGAGAACCCACTAACAGGAAAATGTATAGTGTTCTTTGAAGAAGAGTTTGGCCTTCTCCATCATGGGGTTTGTATAAGTAAAGGACTGTAGAATGTATGTGACAGAAGTTTGTATAGAAAAGCAGGCTGGGTCTTAGGAGATCATCTGAAGCATCCTAGGCTAATTACACGGGGATGCATAAGTGGCATCATGCAGCATTATTTGAGATGAGAATACACATTCATGTTGATACAAACACAGAGAGCTGTGCATTCACATATAAGCATATATGTACACATTATTAGAATTCAACATTCATACATTCTTAATCTCAACACTGTATAAACAGATTTGTTGTGTTTCAATTCTCAAAAAACATTCTCTAAATAATTTAAGTATCTGTTAAAACCACTATATTCTTCCAGATTCACATTTTTAGCCCTTTGTTAATACTTTGTGTACCTTTTGTTATGGTTTGAATCTGAAGTGTCTCTAACAGACTCATGCTTCGAATTCTTGCTTCTTAGCTGGAAGCTTTATTTTGGAAGCTGTGGAACCTTTGGGAGGTGGGGCTCAGCATGGGGAAGTATATCACTAGAAGCAGGCCTTAAAAGGTGATAGCCTTCCAACACCATTTGCTGAAGATGCTCTCTTTCTTCCATTGAGTCTTCTTGGCCCCTTTGCTAAATACAAGGTGGCTGAAATTGTGTGTGTTCAAGTTTGGATCTTCAATTTTGTTCCATTGGTCTAAGGTTTTTTTTTTTTGCCAGTACCAGGCTGTTTTTATGACTATAGCCCTGTAATATAGTTTGAAGTCTGTTTTAGTAATTCCCCCCGTACTGCTCTTTTTGCTCAAGGTTGCTTTGGCTATTCAGGGTCTTTTGTTTTTCCATATGAATTTAAGGATTTTTTTTTCCAAGTCTGTGAAGAAACTCATGGGATTTTAATTGGGATTGCATTGAATCTGTATAATAATGTGGGTAGAATGGACATTTTTACTATATTAATTTTCTAATCCATGAGCATGGGAGGTCTTTCCATCTTCTGATATCTTCTTCAATCTCCTTCTTCAGGGGTTTAAAGTTTTTGTTATGGAGATCTTTGATGTCTTTGGTTAGGTTTGTTGATGTGTATATACGCATATGTTGAAGCAACACAGACTGGAGGGAACAACAGCAGAGGAACTAGGACAGGGAACAGACTGAAACAGTACAGTCCTCCCAAGCAATAATCCTCTGCTTTGAAAAACTTTGAAAATATTTGGAAAAAAGATAACAGTGCAGGTATGGCAGGGTGCATGAACTCAGGTGGGGTGGGGGACATGGAAGGGGAGATGAGTCTAGATTGGATGGAGAAATGATGTATAAAATACACAAAACTTCAATAAAAATATAAAAAAGGTGATAGCCTGACCTTTTGTTGGACTTTTGGTCCCCCCAAGATGTAAAGGCCACTCTTTCACCAACACAAACCTCTATGCCATGTCTCACTCACTGTGACAGGCTGAGTCCCTCTAAAACCATGAGCCAACAGAAGAGCCCTTGAGTTTCTCTGTCAGGTGGCTGGAATGAGAATGTCTCCCACAGGCTCGGGCACTTGAACACTTGTCCCCAGGTGGTGGCACTGTTTTTGGAGGTTTAGGAGGTAAGGCTTTACTGAAAGAAGTACATTACTGGTGGTAGGTTTTGAGCGTTCCTAGCCCTCCCCCTCTATAATGGACTTTTATCCCTGTGGAAACATAAGCCAAATAAACTGTTCCTTTTATATAAGTTGCCTTGGTCATGGTGTTTATCACAGCAACACAAAAGTAGTACACTTACTACTCTAAATATTGAGCGAGTGTCACAAACTTTTGCCGATGGATTTTCTTAATGAACAGAAGAGGAAACAAGTGGAAGGAGGTTTCACTCTCTAGAGACCTCCAGCATCTTCTAATTTTTACTGAAGGATGGTATTACTTACCATTCTGCACTTCCTGGCTCTAGCTAAGTGTTGACAGTCAATATAAATGACCCAGCAAAAGTACTTTCTTATTTGCTAAGAGCACTGGAGATCATGACTCTGTTTGAAGAAAGATCACAAGAGTAATCCGCTTTTCACTTCAAGAACATTGTTAGAATTCAGGAGTGTGTTTACAAATGGCCTCGACTTACATAGGCCACCTTTATTTTTAAATAAAGTGAGTAACCCAATGTCGCCGTGCCAGTTAGTCTATGAGGGTCTAGGGTCTAATTCTTACTGTGTGCTCCACCCCACCTTAGAGAGTGAGCCCTATCACAGAGCCTCCACCATCCTTCAAGGTACTTGCTCATGATCTCTCTCTAGGCATAAGCTGTAGGGCAAGGACAAGTGGATCGTCTTTGTATGTCCAGCACCTGGAGTATTTGATGAATGTGTAACAATGGATGGTCCTCATCTCCTAAGCCGTTGGGGGATAAAAGGATTCTGTTTACAATGCCATTTTGAGACATCAACAGCGATGACACCATGCCCTTCCCACCACTGTTTACACGCAAAGGCCTGTGTATGCATGTGCATGTATGTGCATGTATGCGTGCACCTGTGTGTAAGTGTGTGCATCTGTGTATGTGTGCATGCATGTCTTGCCTGGCACTTAATGAGTACTAGGAAGCATTAGGAATTGCTTTAGTTTAAGGAAACGATCTGTATAGAATAAAGATGTTCCCACCAGGAATGCAAACTCGTGCAACCCTTATGGAAAGCAGGGCGGAGAACTCTTAAAAAACTGAAAATGAGCTTACCACCTGACCCAGTCATGCCACTCCTGGTATATACCCACAAGACTTATCTTACAGCAGAGATACATGCACAGCTATGTTTATTGCAGCTCTCTTCACAATAGCGAAGAGTGGAAACAACCCAAGTGCCCCTCAACCGACGAGTGGGTAGAGAAAATGCAGTACATCTACACAATGGAGTTCTATGCAGCGGTGAAGAAAGATGATATCATGAATTTGCAGGTAAATAGATGGAACTAGAAGATATTATGCTAAGTGAAGTAACACAGGCCCAGAAACACAAATGACGAATGGTATCCTTCATTTGTGGATGCTAGCGCCAAATCCCTAGATGAAATGCAAGCTGAACAAAGCTAATGTTATATTATTTTTTATCTGAAGGCAACGTGCTGTTATAATGTGAATCCCTTAACGGGCTCTAGAATTAACTGAACACTTATTTTCAGACTTTGTAATTGTGGTATATGGGTAGAGTGTATCTATTCATATTTTAGAGTAACATAAAATTAAAGGGAAAAATGTGAACTCCTAAACATATTTTGGAATTAACATACAGTTTATTCTCAGAAGTCACAATTTTAGTATACAATACAAATGGGAGGGAACAACAACAACAAAAGGACTGGGTCAAAGAACTGACTGAAACAGTTAACTTCTGCCCAAACAATAAACCTCTGCAGAAAAAAATTTTAAAAGACTGAGAAAAAGATGCAAGACATGTATGGCATAATGAATGAAGTTGGGGTAGGGGACATGGAAAAGGGAATGTATCTCAACTGGACTGAGAAATGATGTATAAAATACACAAAACACCAATAAAAATATTTTATTTAAAAAAAAAGATGTTCCCACTAAATGATTTCTCAAATGGGACTCCCTTATACACAAAAAGGTGCTAAAACTGCAAGTGTATTTGTCTTGCACATGATTTGAGTGACTTTTAAGTAAGCTAAGCACTTAGCTTTATTTAACTGAATTATTAATTTAATTGGTAATTGAAGTTCAACCAGCCCTAGTCCTGATGTTTCCCATCATTCAACTATCTTTTCTAGCCATAAATCTTAGTGCATGACATTATTTACCTACCACTGTATTAGCTAATGTCCAGGTATCTCTCTTGGGCTGTCTAAATGAGAAGGCTCTTAACTGCTTGCTTTGCTCGGCTCTTAGGTATACACTGTGAAAGTTCTCAATAAATATTAATTGAATGAATAATTGGGGGGGGAACAGCCTGACTGACTTAAAACTCATGTCTTAGTTGAGTTTTAGCTTGATCCTATAACAGTGTACAATTAACAAAGAAAAGAAAGGCATAAAAAGTGGTGAATTAGTTTTCATTTTTAGTTCAACTTTAAATTTAGTTCCAAGCATACACTTTACAGGCTTGATATGATAGATACATCTACCTTTCAAATAAACTAAAAAAACAATCCAAATTTGAATGTCTCTCTAAACTTCTTTTTTTTTTTTTTTTGTCTTCTCAAGACAGGGTCTCCCTGTAGCTCCAGCTGTCCTGGAATTCATTCTGTAGACCAGGCTGGACTTGAACTCACAAAGATGCACCTGCCTCTGCCTCCTGAGTGCTAGGATTAAAGGAGTGCGCCACAATGCCTGGCTTTTTTTTTTTTTTTTACTTAAAAATAGTTGTATTTATATTTCACAATTTGCTCAAATACTGTTTTCTTATAAATTTTCTACAGGATGTTTTTAAATAAATTCTTTACATCATGTCTTGACTATGTACTTACAGAACTCTAGGGAAATAGTTCTGTTTTTAATAGCCTAATTTTAATGGGATGCCAGGTGGTCACATGCAGTCAAAAAATATGGAACGCTTCAGAAATTTGCGTGTCATCCTTGTGCAGGGGCCATGCTAATCTTCTCTGTATCGTTCCAATTTTAGTATACGATGTGCTGCCGAAGCAAGCACTAAACTTCCATTTTCATAAAACTCTAGTTATATATCCCTTTATCTTAGCTCTAAGCTTTGTTCTTCCTCATTCAGCTAGCTGGAAAATATGTATCCAGAACTAGACACAGGGACTGAGCTCTGCACAGACAATAAGAAGACCTAGTTCAACAGCAGTCAGGGGAGAAACACCCTTTACATTTGCACTCCACCAATGCTAGAAATTAGCAGCTTGTGACAGAGACCATAACACAGAGGAGTGGCCCCACACAAAGTGGTCCCATCAAAGCCTGGAGCAGCCCAGCAGTGTTGCTTCTGTGCCCACAGCAAGCCCAGGCTCCAGTGCCGCTGTGTCTTCGGGAGGAAGCCTGTTTTTCTCTCTTGCAGTTTAGCATGATTTTATGGAGACCTCTGCTTACCTAAGATCAAACCTACATGTAGACAAGCAGACTCTAGTCTTCCAAGCTGCACCCGGCAATCCAGCACTCTGGCCAATTTTATATGTGATAAGACTAATCTAACTTGATATAATAAAAATCATTGCAACATGGGAATGCCTCAACATCAACATCTCTTGCTTAGTTTCCTTTCGAATGGAGGTGTATGTGGTAGGTACAGGCAGATGGTCAGTGGACTCTGCCAGTGGACAGGAGAGTGTTTAGAATATAAGCAACTGAGTGAAGTTTATTCCCATAATTTGAAAACAACCTGGACATGGAAATGTTGTCCATGCTTTCCCTAGACTAAGCCCAAAATAAACAATTCTAACTAAATAGAGCAAGGTTGTGGATAAACAGCAGCTTCACAGACAGAGCCTTCTGGAGAAAGAGCTCCATGTGTCACCTTCCTTTCTGGCAGCTTCTCCAGTACCGGACAGCCCTTCCCCACCTCCATCTCTGCACACTATTTATGTGTTCCCATTTACATGAATCTACGTGATGGTGTAGCCTGGTTGATTTTTCAAGCTGATAGGGCTCTTGGGAGAAGATTAATGTCAGGACTGTAGAGGTCCAGCAAATCGTTGAAGAGTTTCGCCCTACAATTAATCTCCCTTTCCCCTACTCCCAAAGTGTGACAGATGATTGCAAGGAGGCCCCAATGATGCTCTATCACAGATCGCTGAGAACTGGAAGTCTGTGCTGGCAGAGACAGGAAGATGGCTCTCAGAGGGATTTATAAGCTGTCCCCTGTTCCATCCGATTGGCTGTGCCTGCCCTACAACACCATTTCCCACTCAGCTGTCATCATCAGGTGGGAGTTCCATAGACAGGCTGGAGAAGAGTGTGGGTGGCAGTCTAAACTGCCAGACTTTGACACCATGGATGCCCTTGATACCTACATAACTTTATTTTCTATTTATCTTCATGGTATGCAGAAATGTTTTCTCTGCTGTGTGTTAGGTCCACCATCTCTTTCATCCCTCAAGACAATGCTATTAGTAGACAAGGGTGAAATTCTATGAACAGTTGACTCATGTGATACAAAAAGAGATTCCCTTCTGAAATTGCTGGGGAAGCTGGGAGAGGGAGGGAGAGCTAGGGAATGGAGGGCACTCAAGATGTTCCTGGCAGAGTTATCTTTTTAAAAAGATAAGAAACAGTTCCAGATTTATATAACACCTATAGGGAACAAACCTGATATTGGTCTCTTAGCATCATCAATATGACCAGCACCCTTTTCCCAGCCTCTTTTCTGGGCACACACAGTGTTAGGCTCTCTGTGAAATGTTAACTCAGATATATGACCCTGTTCGGGTACAGGTATGACAGATGACTCTCATGCCTTCCCTTCTCCCAACACCCAGGGTCTGGAACTTGCCTGCTCCTAGATCTCCAGAACCTAGGATGTCTACTCTTCGTTAATGCACAGAATATTTCTGAACCAAGCTGTGTGAGTACCTCACCCTTTCAGGGGTACTAGATCTGCAGTCTGGGAGCTTGGAGACATCCCAGGGCTATTATGGCTCAAATGTGAACTTGGCTTTTTAGAGAAAACAAAACAAGGAAACATTTTTCCTTTCACTCCAAGAAGGATAGTACTCTGGGAGGGAAGTTCAATGTTCAGAGGCTGAGCCTCCCTGATTCAGCATGGGCAGAAGCTATGAGAACACACGGCCCTGAGGGCAGCTACCACACTGCTCTCCCAGGAGGGTCAGACTGGGCAAGGAAGGTAAGGGAAGAGCCTGGCTTCCCAGGCCTGATAAGAGGGACTTCGAAGGGGTTTAGTTCTCCTGTAATAAGGAGCTGTCTTGATATTTGTAGCCTGGGGTCCATTGTTCAATGTGCAGACAGGCCACTTCAAGCAGTGTTAGGACTGTCTCATAGGAATCAGAAATCCATCTTCATCACTGGTGATGGACCAGCCATTAGTGACCCTCAAAAGCTCAGAGCAGGAGTGAGAGTGTTTAGTGCTAGTGTTGTGTGTCATCCCACGTAAGCTCCAATAGGTTACATGTGACCATTTTTCTTTGTACTTCTATAACAGAATACTTAAGACTTGAACATTTTTTTTAATTTTATTTATTTCTGTATGTGTATCAATGTACTGTCTGCATGCAAGTTTGTGCACCCATGTCATGCAATGCCACGGAGGTCAGAAGAGGGTGCCAGATTCCCCTGGAACTGGAGTTTTCCTGGAATTG
This sequence comes from Rhizomys pruinosus, assembly GCA_009823505.1. NCBI lineage: Eukaryota > Metazoa > Chordata > Mammalia > Rodentia > Spalacidae > Rhizomys > Rhizomys pruinosus. Next base: position 3,369,635 of record VZQC01010425.1, read on the forward strand.
GAGTTTCAGATGGTTCTCGGTCGCCATGTGGGTGCTGGGGATCGAACCCGGGTCCTCTGTAAGAGCGGTCGGCACTCTTAACCGCTAGGCCATCTCTCCAGCCCCAAGACTTGAACATTTGTAAGTAATAGTAATAACAATGTGTTTTTCCTGGATGGTTATGGAAGCTGGACACACAGTATCAGGGTGCCAACATGTTTGAAGGACTAAGGAGGGCCGAGTCTCTGCTTGCCAGTTGGCCCCTTGACCTACAGGGCTGGAAGGTTAGAAGGGTGAAAGGGGCAGGGCTAGTTCATTCCAGCCACCCTGGTTGAAATCATGCCCTACAGCTCCCAATTCTACCCCAACGGGGGTTGATTTTGAGCATGAATTTGGGGGCAGGTGCCACAGACGACTCAAACAACCACATCTCCCAGCTCCTGCTCTGTTCTACATGTCACTTGTCTCATTTATGACCTCCTAGTGGCAGATCAGCTCTGGCCACACTCATTATGGGTTCCAGGGCCAACCTTGTCTGGGTCTCTGCCTCTGCAGGTATGTGTCCACTCCCTATAGGGTCCCTCCAACCAGACCACCTGACTCCCCACAGGTGGGCTGCTGACCAAGTGTTTAATGAGGGTCAATTGTGTTTGTGTCTGTGCCTCAGTTTAAAGCACAGACTCCAGGCTTTGGGGGCACAGGAAAGGTCTTCCATTCCTCGTTTCTGCCTTCATAGCCCAAAAGCAAAAGAATGAAAAATTCCAAAACTTCCTTGTTCATATAAAGGAGAAAGACCAGGTGAGGGATGGGTGACTTACACTTGCACCTAGCCCATCTGTGGGGCTAAGCGGTGGTTCATTCCTCCCCACCCCAGCCTGCAGAGCAAGCATTTCATGAGGATCTCAACTACATGCCTCTCAGAGCAGAGCCAGACACACTGCCTAGTGTACTGCTCTGCTCCCTAGGAACACTCAGGATAGAGCTCTGGAATGATATCTCAGTGGGCAAAATGCTTGCTAAACAAACATGAGAGTTTGAGTTCCCAGAACCCACCTAAAAACTTGGATGCAGTGGTGTCACGTATCTGCAATCCTAGTACTTCAAGGCAGAAACAGGAGAGTCCCAAGTCGCTCGTAAGACAACCTGGTCCATACAGGAGTTCTAGTGGTCTCCAAATCTTAAGGTGGAACATGATAGAAGAAGACACCACGTGACATTAACCTCTGCCCTCAGCACTCACACGTATGGGCAGGTGCATCCCCCCATGCATGTTTACACATATACATATACCACACACACATTAAAAACTCAAGACATCATATCAAAGAGGAGGCATCTTCATGCTGTATTTCTTGATGTCACAGTGTCTTGTCATGTGGCATCTGCTCCAGGCTCTGTGAACACTCTGGGGAGTGCAAAGCCCTGCACCGAAGGTCAACAGGCTCTAGAAAGGTGGCAACACTAATAGTAAGGGTGGTGGTGTGGAACACCTAATACGAGGGTGCACTTACAAGCATGCAGATAATACAGTCATACACACAAAATAAAAATAATAAATAAAAATATATTTTTTAAAAAGAACAGAAAAGTTTGCATGTACAGTAAAAATAACATGAAGTAGTCTGGAATCTAAGAGGAAGTGTTTCAGGCAGTGGTCACTGGCGTCTGAGGTGATAGCATGCTCAGTGCGAAGCACCCATGTTGTACGTTCAGAACCGAAGCTACAGAGAAGACACGTGACATAACAGCCCTTCCAGACACCTCAGTGATTGTGGAGTTGGTTTAGAGTCCATTTTTGGTTATTGCATATTCAGAATATTTTAAGGTTGCCAAATTTTCCACACCCTCACATTCAGTTCCATGATCCCCAAGACCCACAGTTTAGGAAGTGGGGTCACCCACAGCCAGTCCTCATTACTAATGGACTCTTGTCTTTGCCAAGCTGCCTGCTCTTTAAAATTTATTTGTAGTTCCCAAACTACAAAGTGAAAACTGCAATGAATTTCAGTGTAATGTACAACACCTGCTGAGGGGCTGGAGCCATGGCTCAGCAGTTAAAAGCACTGGCTGCTCTTGCAGAGGACCCAGGTTTGATTCTCAGCACCTACATGGCAGCTAACAACCATCTGTAACTCCAGTTCCGAGGAATCTAACACCTTCTTCTGACCTCCACTGGCATTGTGAGACACTGGTTCACTGACATACGTGCAGGTAATACATACACATACCTTAAAAATAAATTTAAAAGGCCGGGCCTGGTGGTGCACGCCTTTAATCCTAGCACTTGGGAGGCAGAGACAGGCAGATCTTTGTGAGTTCAAGGCCAGCCTGGTCTACAAGGTGAGTTCCAGGACAGCTGGGGCTACAGGGAGACCCTGTCTCGAAAATACCAAAAAAAAATAAAAAATAAAATAAATAAATAAAATAAAATAAAAATAAATAAATAAATAAATTAAAAATTTAAAAAATTTTTTTGTCTTTTTGAAACAGGGTCTCCCTGGAACTCTGGCTGTCCTGGAACTTGCTCTGTAGATCAGGCTGGGCTTGATCACAGAGATCCACCTGCCTCTGCCTCCCAAGTGCTAGGATTAAAGGCGTGTGCCACCATACCCAGCTTAAAAAAATAAATAAAATATTTTAAAACACCGGTTGCAATCATTTAATCTTTGATATTGATGAAAAGGAAGAGAAATTTCGCAGATAATGAAGATCCTTACCACCTGAGAGAGCCTATATTCCCATGCACCAGCAATATCTCCATTTCCTCTGCATTTCCTTGAAATGACTTCTAGTTTTCTTAAAAAAAAAAAAAAAAAGATTTAAAAAATCATTTATTTTAAAGTTTCCCAGTAGCCTCCTACTGAAGATATATCTTTCCCCTTTCATCCTTTACCCTGGCTAAAGCACTGAAGCCTTGAGAAAATGCTGATCTCCCTCTGGCACAGCAAGTGGATTTCAAGAACCAACTGTCAGCTGACATCAGAGCCAATCAATAGTCTTTTGATTCAGTAGTTTTGCAAGAAATCCAAACTTACTATCTTTGCAAAGCTACCTTCTAAGTTTTTGCTCTTGAGAACAGTTTGTGTCTAGTGTGACAGATCAAAGCAAGCCACAGAAGTTCCAGAAACACCACCATCCACGTGCTGAGATTAGCAAAGCCAATCATCCCTATATATAACGAACGCCCATGTATCCTTGGTAATGCACTGGATATCTTACAACGCTGTGGTCATTGGTAGAACAGGAAGCAGCCTTTAAGCACATAAGAAGAGCAGACTGAAGTCACAAAATGGCAACGGTGCTCATCTGATTATCTTTGGAGCTGTGCACTTTCACTCGACTGCTAGTTCAGGGAGAGAAGGCGTGATGGAGAAATGCATGGGGCATAGTCTCTTCAAATTGTAGGAGGCAAGCTTAGAATGCTATACACATCCTAAGGATTCCTCAGCTCAACACAGCCCATGATACTCACTCTGAGGATGGAAAAAAGCTGCAAACTGGTCCAGTCATTCCGGATGCATCCTTCATTCCAAAGATGAATCTCTTCACTGGACATGATGGCGCATGCCTGTACTCCCACTGCTTGGGAGGCAGAGGCAGGTGGATTTCTGCGTCCAAGGCCAGCTTGGTCTACATAGTGAGTTCCAGAACAGCTGGGGCTACAGGGAGACCCTGTCTCAAAAAGACTAAATAAATAAATAAATAAATAATCTTTTCATCTCAGAGCAAAAGGCCCATCTTCCAAGCCCTGGAAACCCTTGGGCCTGGCCTTGCCCTAGCCTAGGCAAGCAAGGTATCTGTACCAAACAGTAGCCCTTCACTCCCTGGAAGACAGTTTCATCTCCACACAGCCACTGCTCCCATGCATGTGGGAGGTGACCTAGAACAGCCAGGTTCCCAGCCTTTAACTTGGAGCTGGTGGTTTGTAATAAGCAGTGTCAAGTCTGACTTCTGTTCCTGAATATGTTGCCCTTCATACACACTCACAAGCACATGGCTTAAATGAAGTGCCAATTCTGAGCAAAGAGAGCACACACAGCTGGGAATGTTCGGTCTCACTCACGGGACATTTTGCATATCTGGGTCAGCATTTATGTTACAAATACAAGGAATGTTTACAGGACCCTTCAGTCACCTCTGTGGCACTAATAAAACCCAATTAATAGATCTGCTACAGCCTGACACATCAAACATCTTCACCAGTATCTCTTTAATCCAGTACTGTCTGTGAGTTCAAGGCCACTCTGGACTATGAAATGAGTTCCAGGCCAGCTGGGGCTCCAGGATACAGGGAAATCCTGTCTCAAGAAGATGAAAAAAATTCAAAGGAGATCAAAGTCTTCACTTGTAGTTCTAACTAGAAACCTCCTTCGTGATTTCCATCACCTCTTGTGTGACTAGCAAACTGCAAATACAACTATTTCTTACACAGCATTGTGAGCAGCACCCTAAGGTATTTCTTTCTGCTGCTCAACAAATAACAGCTGTAAAAGATGTTCTGCCTCTCCTAAGAGAGGGGCAAGGCCTGTTCTCCTTGAAAGACTGAGCCCAGAAGGCAGGCAAGCACCTCTTACCTCCAGCTCTTTGAGTAGACAGCTGCCTCAGCCATGGACAGAAACAACATCCAGAGAGAGAGAGAGAATTCTGTACAGCCCCCAAAGAACTACCCTCTCCCTTAGCTTTTGCTGAACACAACAGCCTTCCAGCCTTGCTCTGAGTAAATCTTTAGCCTCTAAACTTAATGTTGAAAACCTCACTTACTAATACGTTTCCACCCTCTGTTCCTAACCATATACCCCAACTTCTAGGAGTCTCCCAGGAAGTGTTCAGAGTTCCCAACATGTAGACAGTACCATACCACGTGCATTCTGCTAACCCTTCTGCTTAAGGACTGAAAGAATCCTGGCCTCTCCTATGCCCCATTTCTCCCCCCTTATTTTCCTGTCCTGTGCTCGGTACAACTGTCCAACCCATGAGTCTGTTAACTACCATATTTTCCCAAGGTGTTCTCCCAAGTTTTGCAAAAAGAAAGGGAGAAAGTCTAAAAACATTGTGTGGACAAAATAAGTCAGATATTGATCACTCTGGCTTTATGTAGGCAGAGTATTAGAATTACAGCTTTGCTAAACTAAAGGTTCAGGAGTCTCCAGAAGAAAGGACACATGAACTTAGTTCTTCCAGACCCATTCAGTTGAAAACAACCTAAGGGTTTTAAGTTGAAAATGATGGTAAGCTAAAAGCACTTCAGGTCACTCAGCTCTTTGTCTGAACATCTTCATTGGCAAAATACAGCAGCATCTTCCTTCCTACCTAATGGCCTTGTAAAAGAATCAACGAAACCTGGCAGATCAGAACTGCTGCACACATCTTAAGTCCCCAAAAAACAATGGAGAAAGAAGAGGTGGTGATCAGAACACACCCACAGGGTGATTGAGCCAGAAGCCATCATCTCATCCCATAGACAACTTGGTTGCGTTTTTTATGAAAGTATGAGATTTGCAGAGGATGATGACGTGTGGAATAGTGACTGTCATACATTGGATGAGGCACTGCACAAAATTCTACCTGTAAAATCTATGTATACCTTGGGACTGCTCTGAGAAGACGGAACCAAAAAGAAGTAACGATGCACGGATGGAAGCACACAGTGCCGCCTTGGGCCTGTGCTCTGGACCCTGGTTCATAGAATGACAACAACGTTTGATTTGGAGTTCACACTCTGCTTAAAAGTTAAGTCAAAAGATTAACACACATGTTGATGCTGCTGAACATCTAAGCTTTTAGAAACTGTGCCAGGTGGGTAAGATTCTGGATCTGCCATTGTTCCTTGGACACAACTCTTGAGCAATGGACTCTGAGTCAAGGTGCTCTAAAGAAGACTAGAACCAAACATGGGAACCTGGCTGTCAAGGAGGACACACAAATTCACAGCAAGAATCCCGCGCTTTGAGAGTGGGGAGAAAGGTGTCACAGAGTCAGTCAGGGACGACCAGAGCAGCCCTACAGCGAGTAATGCGTGGAAAGCATGACATCAGCAATCAGCCAAGTGGCATATGCACTTGTCATAGCATGCTCACGCAGTGAAGCCCAGCACCAGGCTAGAATAGAGTGCCCACGTTCAGCAGATCAAGAAGAACAGGTTGGCAAGGAAGTAAAAGGATGTGTTGAAAATTCTGAAATAATCTTCAAAAACAATCTTCAACTTTGAACTGAACATATCAAGTACAGAGGAAGGGAAATGACAGTCCGAGATGTGTAAGGGCCTGGGGTAGAATTCACTGTACAAGATGCAGAACCAACTATGAGCCTGCAGAGAAAAGGACTCCACCCTGAAGACAATGCAGCCAGCATAGGCTGCCTGGCTCTGTGAAGAGCTGTGTGAGGAGTGGAAGTGGTAACATCCTGACCCACCTCCACCTGGTGAATGAGGGGTGACGGGGAGAAAAGTTCACCACTGCTTGTGGAAGTTCACTGATCACAACAGAGAGAAAAGAGACCATCACATGGAGGAGGTGACGACACAGAGGAAACACTGAGGAGTGGCTGGCTTCTGGACAGAAACTGAAGGTGGCATTGTGATTGCCCAAGGTGATACTGGGTTTTATCGTATGTTTTTGTACTCATCTGATTTTATTTAACGAGTTGTGCAACATTTTGAAGACAAGTGGGACCTTATTAAACTCAAAAGTTTCTGTACATCAAAAGAAGCAATCAAGGAAGTGAAGAGAAAACCCAGAGTGGGAGGAAACCTTCACGGCAGATACATCTGACAGAGCGTTGATTTCCAGAATATATAAACTACTCAAAAAACAAAGAAGAAAGAAAACAAATGACTCACTCAAAAGATGGAGCAAAGGGCTGAACAGAGACTTCACAAGTGAGGAACTGGAGATGGCTGAGAAACATCTTAGAAAGTGTTCAGTGTCACTAATAATTAAGTAAATGCAAATTAAAACCAATTTAAGATATCATCTCACTCCAATAAGACTGGCTAGGATCAAGAAAACAAATGATACCAAGTGCTGGAGAGGTTGTGGGGAAAGGGGAGCACTCATCCACTGCTGGTGGGAATGTAAACTCCTACAACCACTATGGAGAGCACTGTGGAGAACCCTTGGAAGACTCAAAATGAGCTTATCACCTGACCCCGTCATATCGCTCCTGGGTATATACCGACAAGACTCATCTTACCACAGAGATACATGCACAGCCATGTTTATTGTAGCTCTGTTCACAATAGCAAAGAGCTGGAACCAACCCAAGTGCCCCTCAACTGATGAGTGGATAGAGAAAATGTGGTACATGTACACAATGGAGTTCTACACAGTGGAAAAAAAAGATGACATCATGAACTTTGCAGGTAAATGGATGGAGCTAGAAAAGTAACAGAAAAACAAATGATGAATGGTATCCCTCATCTGTGGATGCTAGCACCAATTACCTAGTTGTAAGTATTTCTTGTGCAGGGCTTCTTGAGCTTTTGTCCAAGTATTTTGGAATGATGCATATTGGAAATAACAACGACAACAGAAAAGACCGGGTCAAAGAACTGACTGAAACAGTGAACTTCTGCTGGAAACAGTCAACTTCTGCATCGAGAATTTTGAGAGAGACTGAGAAAAAGATGAAAAACATGTTTGGCAGAATGCATGAGCTCTGGTGGGGTGGGGGATAAGGAGGGGGACACAGGTCTAGATTTGATTTGTAATGTAATCCTGTATAAAAAATAAAAAAATTTTAAAATAAAATAAATGAATATTTGGAATGAACATCACAGCCTACTTCATAAATAAAATGAGACGGAAGGAGCAAGAGAGAGAAGGAGGAGGAGAAAAGAAGAAGGGAGAGAACAGGAAGGAGGAGGAAGAGGGGGAGGAGGGGGAGGAAGGAAGGAGAAGGAAGAGCAAGAGGAGGAGGGGGAGGAGGAAGAAGGAAGAGGAGGAGGAAGAGGAGGAGAAGGAGGAATCCCATGAGGAGAATGAGAATGGATGTGGGCTAGCTGAGAGTGATCTACCCCGGCACAGAGTACCCCAAGCAGTGACATCCTAAGCCCTGGTTCTGACAGGCAGAAGATGGAAACAATATACTCCAGCTTTGGTTCTCAATCCCCAGGAAAATGCCAACATCTTTAATTTTTCCTAAAAATAATATCTCTCTTAAGCTCCTAGTTTTAAAACAATGAAATGATAAAGTAACATTTTCTGGGCAATTACTGTGAATCTGATGATGAGCTAAGCTTATCACTCCAGTTCATTCATGTGCTCAGGGCTGGGGACCCATGAGGTAGGACCATGTACACAACACCCACATCACCGGGTGCCACAGTGGCTAACAACACCTCAACAGGGCCACCTTTCCTGGAAGAACTACAGTGTGATATGGCAAACCCACTTCTTGGTACACACCCAACGGAAGTGAGGTCAGCATGCAGAGGAGATATCTTACAGCCATCTTGGCTTTATCACTTCATCACTAGTTACAGTACTAAGATGTGCAGTCAGCCTAAGTGTCTGTCCATCAGTGGATGAAGGCACAAATACAGTGTGGCACACATATTCAACAGATTGTCAACCTTAGAAAATAAAGAGCTGGGGCAGTGGCCCAGGTGGAAGAGAATGTACCTAGCAAGCCGGATATCCTGGGCTCCATCTCCAACATTGTAGACACTGGGCATGATGGCACAAGCCTGTAACCTCTGCACTCGGGAGGTAAAAGCAGAAGGATCAGAAAGTTAAGGTCATCCTTGGCTCTGTAGCAAATGTGAGACCAGTATGGGCTATATGAGATCTTAGCAAAGACAGAGAGAAAGAAAAGGAAGGAAGGAAGGAAGGAAGGAAGGAAGGAAGGAAGGAAGGAAGGAAGGAAGGAAGGGAGTCCCATCATTTGCAAGGGCATGGATGACTCAGAGAGAACATAAGTTACGTGGCAGGGAAAGCAGTGAGGGACCAACTGCCTATGATATCACTCATGTGGATTCTAAAAACAAACAGCAAACTCATAGAAGCAAGGTCACAGAGGGACGGGCTGAGTGGGTAGACCTGGAAAAGGAGCCCAAGTAAACAGGTACAAAGTTTCAGTTGGATAAGGGGAGAAAATTCTGGTATTCTTGGCACAGAAAGGTGACCACAGCTAACCATGAAATGCTGAGTATTTCAAAATATGCTGAGAGAATTTTTTATTTGTGTGTGTGTGTGTGTGTTGTGTGTGTGAGTATGTTGCCCACAAATGAATGTGCAGGTGCCTGAACCCATGTGTGTACATACATAAGTCAGAGCAGGGCATCAGGTATGTTCCTCCATGGCTTTATGCCTTATTACCATGACTCAGGGTCTCTGACTGGACAGGAGACTTTGCTAGGCTGACTGGCCAATGAGCTTTCAGGATCTGCCAGTCTCGGCCCCCACAAGGCTGAAGTTGTAGATACACATAGCTGGGCTGTGCTTTTATGCAGATGCGAAGGACTTACCCTCAGTCAGGTCCTCATGTTGCAGAGAAAGCACTCTTACCTACTGAGCCAGCTCCCTAGCCCTAATAAAGGATTGTAGATGTTCTCCCCAAAAGAATCTTCACCGGGTGTGGTGGTGCACGCCTTTAATCCCAGAACTCAGGAGGCAGAGGCAGGTGGATCTCTGTGAGTTCAAGGCAGCCAGCTAGGGCTATAGGGAGACCCTGTCTCAAAAAAAATTTTTTTAAAAAGAATCTTTGAGGTGATGAACATGCTAATTACCTGACTTGGTTGATCTGTATTAAGTAGACACTGGAAATATCACATTGTAGTCCATAAATGTATGCAACTGTTATTTATTACTGAAAACTAAATAACTGAATCAAAATAACTAAGAAAGAGAGGGAAAGGGAGAGAAAAGGAAGGAGAGGAAAGGGCTACTCACACTGTGTGGGAACAAGCCACGCAATAGAGCAGATGGTGGCTGCAGAGTGCGTCCTCTCATCCCCAAGGCCCCAGCGCATTCCCTCACCGCTCAAGCCAACTGCATCCAGCCATAAACTGTCACGTTAACTCCATGTGGTCCAATCGAGTTTCTGTCAAATACCAGGAAGAATCCTGCGACAACATCCTTGACACAAACAGGGACATGGGGGGGGGTGTCCATTATCCTGTTTAAAAGACAAGATAATGAGTTTGTTCTTGGACACATTTAGGTGGAGATGCCGAAGGAATGAATACATTTGTACAGCAGCCCAGTCAGTGCTAAGGGAGGAATCAATGGTGTAAGAAGGGAATTTAATCTTAATGGAGATGCCAGTGCTGAGCTAGAGCCCAAAGATAACTCCTGAGTAGGGTTTGCAGGTCCGCTACTAAAAGCAGAGGGTTCCTAGTTACATCAGCATTCCTGTAAACAATGGGTGACATTTCAGCGTAAGTACATGCCATGCAATATTTGAAACAAGTTTCCCTAAACTTCTTGCTGCTTATCTGAATTTTAAGTCTCACTGGGTGTCCCATTTATTTTTTGTTTTCTGGTAATCTTATTCGTTATGCACTGCTATAAAGAAAAACAGTGGTTGAATTTCTGAACACATTAGAGTCATTCTTTTTATGTTTGTTTTAAAATTGTTTTAAAAGCATGTCACTAGGCATGGGCTTTGAAGGTCGACAGGACTCAGCCCACATCCAGTCTGCTCTCTCTGCTTTCTGAATGTAGTAGGAGATGTGACGTCCCGGCTCTTGCTCGGACTGTCTACCGCTGTGCCATCCTGTCATCCTGACTCTTTCTACCATAAGTGGCTTTTAACCATGGCATATTATTACAGCAATAAAAAGTAGCTAATATACATCCTAATTTACCTACTTGGTCATCCCTTGACTTTTCCTTTAATTATACAATTTTCCATCTGTATGCAATATTAAATGTAGTTCAATGTAAAGAATGATATAGAGATGGGCAATTGCCACCCACTTTGAAATCTCGCTCATTTCAGCCTCCAAACTGACTCTATGCAGCCTGCTTCCATCATGCCTACCCCCCCCCACTACAAAACTACTAGCTAGACTCTCCATCAAGGTCACTTTTTTGTCTTCTCATCTTCTTATACATTCCTAGACAAGAAAATGTAAAATATCTATTCTAGAAGTGGAAGCGCATACAGCCACTTAGAGTATACATTCTATATTAATGTGCTAGGTCACAGCTAGAAGTGTAAAGTTCCAACTCTTGAGACTGGACACCCAAGGTCAAGGTCGAGTTTCTCCAGAGTGCTCTTGGCTTGCTGAAGCTTCCTCTGTGCATCCTCGGATGCTCTCTTCTCTGGTGCCAACATGCATGCCAGTGTCCGAATCTCTTCTTAGAAGGACGCTTGTCATATTGGATAAAGGCCCAGCCTATGACCTCGTTTAACCTCACTTGAAACTTTAAAAACTAACTCCAAATGTAATACAGTCACAGGGAGAATTAGAGCTTTAACGCATGAGTGGGGGTTAGAGTTCAGTCATATATGCACATATGTACATACACACATACACACACATGCACACACACATACACACACACATACACACACACTAGCATGAAAACACACATGGCTGAGCCTATTTTAATTGATCTGATGACCACTGGATATGTTTGTAAAGTATTCAGAAATTTTGTCCTTTTGTGTGTTATATAACCTATTTTTTTTTCTCCTTATGTTAGTTCATTAATCTTCGGTACATCTTCCACTGTCCTTAAGGGGATCTGCTCAGCTGGTTATTCCCGCATGTTCTCTTCCATTTCTTTAGAATTCTGCCTTCTTTCTAGCATGTTTGTGGAACTCTGGGATATATGCCATCATTGGCTCAGGTAAGCCAGAAGTCAATCACAGTGTCTCCCGTTCCTGGTTATGCGGATCCTAATGCTGGTTTTAGCTATATAACTTTCCCTGTGTTTGCGCTCCGTAAGGAGCCCCACTATTGTCCCATACACTTAATGTTCATTTAAATCAGCCCACGTTTCCATTCTATGCATTATTTTAGGCATCCACATGAAGTCTCTCCTCTGCTTCATGCAGCTTTCAGAATTTCCATTAATTATAATTTCCTACATCAAACTCCTTTAACATTTGTTCAAAAAATTACATTCACATTGTCTGAATTGTTTTCTGCATTGGAATTCCAGGCTGCCAGTATTTTCTTCCCAGAACACAGAGAACCTTCCTCTTTCTTCCTCTTGATACATACTATTGTGGTTGAGCAAGAAATAAGTCCTTTTGCTGCAGCATTTGGGACAGAAATCCACACAGCGTGTTTTGTTTTGGTTTCTTTATTTTTTCCCCTGTCTTTACCACAGGGGTATTGATAGGCCATGTTCCCAAGTTTATAAAGGGCAAATCATTTCAATCCTTCCCCCGTCTCATCCTGGGTTGGCCCTGGCCCCAAGCTCTCACACCCTCTACCCACCCCTCATTCCACTCAGCCTGGTGCACCTGCTCCTGCTGAGTGTTACAGGACTGACTGGTTCTGGAATCTGGATCCTTCTTCGGACCATGAAAAATCTCCATGGCAATCTACAGGGTCTCTCAGCCATCTACGGGGTGTCACAGCCATCAACGGGGTCTCTCAGCCATCTATGGGGTCTCACAGCCATCTGCAGGGTCTCACAGCCATCTCCAGGGTCTCTCATCCATCAATGGGGTCTCTCAGCCATCTACAGGGTCTCAGCCATCTACGGAGTCTCTCAGCCATCAACAGGGTCTCTCAACCATCAATGGGGTCTCTCAGCCATCTATGGGGTCTCAGCCATCTACAGGGTCTCACAGCCATCTCTGGGGTCTCTCAGCCATAAATGCAGTCTCACAGCCATCTCCAGGGTCTCTCAGCCATCAGTGGGGTCTCTCAGCTATCTATGGGGTTTCTCAGCCATCTGTGTGGTCTCTCAGTCATCAACAGGGTCTCACAGCCGTCTCCAGGGTCTCTCAGCCATCAAGGGGGTCTCTCAGCCATCTATGGGGTCTCATAGCCATCTGCAGGGTCTCTCAGCCATCTACAGGGTCTCAGCCATCTATGGGGTCTCACAGCCATCTGCAGGGTCTCTCAGCCATCTACGGGGTCTCAGCCATCTACAGGGTCTCTCAGCCATCTATGGATTGCCTGTGCACCCCCCCCTGCAGTCTTTAGGGTCCCATGGTTATCTACGGGGTCTCGTGGTAATCTGTCGGTCCCAGGCCCTCTAGAAGGGTCCCATGGTTCTTCCACTTCAACCAGGTTCCCTCCAACAATGTTCACAAAATGGCCTGGAATGACAAGTCTTGTCACATGGGGGACATCACGGCTGTTTTCATATTCTTCCACAGGCCTTGCTGTTTTGATCCTTCCTGTATGTGATAGACCCAATTTGTTTGTTTTTTCCCCAATCTCTCTGTCCCTCCCTCCTGAGATCTCACTGAGTTTGGAATTGAAGTAATGATTTGTGGGTGTTCTTAGCTATTGATTCATGTTAATCCCATCTCCAAACTCAGTTTGTGCATAAAGAAAAAGGCTGACTTTTCCATTTTCACTTAATATTTTATTTTACTGTTAATATTTTATTTATTATTTTTTTATTTTGTGTGTATGATTGTATGGCTTGCATATATGTAGGTGCATGTATGTAAGTGTACACATGTCATACAATGCTTGCAGAGGTCAGAAGGGCATTGGATGCTCTAGAACTAGAGTTACAGATGGTTGTTAACTACCATGTGCATACTGGGAATCGAACCCAGGTCCTCTGCAAGAGCAGCCAGTGATCTTATCTGCCAAACCATCTCTCCAGCTCCTTATTTTATTTTTTCATTTCCTAGCTCAATGATTAACATACTCCATAATTCAATGAACATAAAGGTGTCTCGTTGGCTATTAGCAAGTACTGCTGTGCCCAGTGTCCAGCACTTACCTCCATGATGAGATGAAGCCTCTTCTCTACTGTGCTTCCTGTGTCCAAACCCCAGGGCCCAACCCCACAATGAAATAAAGCCCCTTATCTACAGGGCCACATATTCTTCCTTCCTCCAATGTGTTTTTCCTCAGCTAAACTACAAGAAACATTCCAGCACAAAATGAAAACCATAGCGCTAAAATCAAAGAGCTCTTAAAATGCTGGCTGCAATGTAAGCAATAGACATAAATTTCTCTGCACCCATCCCACCCAAACAACCCTAAAAATCTGATCTTCCACTCTGTGACTTATCCTCTTTCTCATTCTCCTTTCTCTGCTTTGTTTTCAAGATTGTTTGTTGAAAGTCATAGGCAGAATCCTTGCAATACGACGGAATGAAATCTGTTTGTTCTAGCTTCATTTCTGTTGCTATAATAAAATATTCTGACAAAACACAGTCTAGGACAGAAAGGTGTTTATTTCAGCTTACAGTCCATCGTGGTGGAAAAGTCAAGGCAGGAAGTTCAAACAGCTAGCCATATCACAGCCAGAATCAAGAGCAGAGAGAGCAGAAATCCTTGCATGCCTGCTTGCTCAGCTCAGCCTCTCCACGCTCAGGATTCTAGGGAATGGTGCTGCCCACAGTAGGCACATCAATGAACTTAATTAAGACAATCCCCAGAGACATGTCACAGGCCAACTCAGTGTACACCATCCCTCACTGTGACCCCTCCCAAGTAATCCTGGAGGATATGAAGGAGGCAATGAAAGCTAACCATCGTATCATTCTAAGATGCAAAATTAACTCGATGGTTCCCCAACTGTGAAGACTCTCACCCAATGCCTGACTGGTAGTTTCTCCAGCACCTCAGGGTGCCTCAGGGTACAAAAAGAAAGCAAAGACTACTTTGACAGCCTGCACAACAGGTCAGATGGAAAGTATTCTTGTTTAACCAGTTTGCCAGGCTTTGAGTCTGATGTCCTGGTCACTGGGGACTGTGGTAAAGCAAATCTCCCAATCATGCTTATGACACTTCTGCCATACCACCCAACAGCAGAACACCCCGTATACTTATTGTATTCTTTCTTATTTTTCACATTTTCCTCAGATGGATTTTTACTAAGTAAGTTCACTGCCGTGCTGCCACTGTCACTGTGATAAACAGAAAGCAACAGAAATAATAACATAACCCCTAAGGCAAAGAGTGCACAAAGCCACAGCAAGCCCTGGAGTGGCGGCCACATGTTGGGGGATGCTGAGGAGAGAGATCATCTCTGTGGTCTCCAGTGTCTTCGGAGACCTTCCCAGGACACAAGTTGTTTATTGTCAAAAACTTCCACTTTCTGTGCAGACTCCAGTTCTTCCCATGGGAAACGTAAGTCAGAGCAGGATTGTGCGACCCTTGTAAACTAGAAGGTTGGGGTGGTATGACCCTGTGGTTTCTCATCAGGATGGGAAGTCAGTAAATACCAAGGACACTGCCCTGCCAGCCTTAAAATTCAGTCACATTATGAGCTCGTGTTATTGCTGACGTAAAGCTGGTGCATGGAAACACTTTCACAGTCTTATTCTATATGAACATGGCATATTCATGTTTCTAACGTTCTGACAAACTGAATGTTTGACTCACTCTCTCCCATCTCTCCCTGCTTTCCTCCTTCCCCTCTCTAACAAAGACCTAATTATCACTCATCTGCAGATTGGATAACTGAGGCAGAAAGGTTAAATGACTGACTTGCAATTTCCTGCACATTACCTCCGAGAACCACATGAAATGTAGACTCCTGGAGCCATCAGCCCAGAAGACACTGGGTTTCCTCGACTACAGATGAGAAAAGTGCACAAAAAAATCAATTTTATTATGGAGATGAATAAATCATTATTTCCGATGGAAGCCCTGTCTCCTGAAAGTTAATCAAATGGACTAATGTTTAATTAGTCAGATGCATCCTAAACAAAACAGAAGCATGAAGGCATAAACATCACAGGGAACACTTGGGATCTCATTCCCAAATAGACAGCATTGCTATATTGTGCCGCCCCCGGGCCCTCGGCTTCCCACGTGGCACTGTAACATTCCATTTCTTCCCACAGTGCTATTTGGAAGTAGGAGGCAAGGTTATCTGGCTTTACTCATCCACTTGTAATGACAGGACAATAGTTTAGCTATGTGTCTTCCTGTTCTACATTTGAAAGGAGGATAAGATTCCCTACTACATGAAGGACTCCACAAAGCTGTTTGTGAAAATGGCGGATGTAAAGGAACTTACCAGTTACCATAAGTTAATATGCTATCAATGCTAATTTACCAGATTTTGTAGACTAGAAATAGTCCTTAAATTTTGGTAGTTAGAGGAGTACAGAATGCATACATTTCATAAAGTATCTCCTTATGTCTTGCTAAAGATAAGATACATGGTGGCAGGATAAATGACAAACACAAGGAGCAGAGTGGACATCTGCTTCCAGCCAGGGCACAAAAGGTTAATGATGGTGGCTAGGTGCAAAGGCATTCAAGCACAGGCAAAGAGATGGGGCTGAATATCTGAGCTCCAAGAAAAAGGATAGGGTATTGACGGAAGCCCATTCTTCCCAGGACTGATGTCCTGGGAAGTGCCAAAGACCAGCAGGGCCCAGAGGTACACTGAGAATTATGTCTTGGGACTGCTTGTGTCCCGTGCAATGTCAGAAAAAGTGAGAGATACTGGTATTGAACATTGCCCCCACCCCAGCACCGTTCATGTTCATTGGGGACTTTAGATTGTAGGCTCCAATGCAGAGAGGTCTACCAGATGTCGGTTATGTGGAGGTAAGTGCATCTCTTTGTTTAAGACAGACTCTACGTTCAGGAGTCTTGAAGAGGCAAGGGCACAGATATTCCCATAGGAGAGATGGTGAGACTGTGAAGGCAGAGATCCAGGGGGGCTTGTGCAGTCTGGGAGCACCGAGGAATGCCAGGAAGAGAAGAGACAAAGAGAAGAGACAAAGGTCGGAAAGTTGCGGAGCCTTAGACAGATGTGGTCCTGCTGGTGCTTTGACCTTAGAAAATCAGAAAAAATAAACTTCGGTTGTTTGGTGCTCTGGTGTTGGATCCTATGTCAGCAGCGCTTGGAAAGTAAAGCATGTGAAGTGGAGCTGCTGGGGGCAGGCAGACAGGAGGATGGAGGATAAAAGCTCTGAGGCCCCCAAGAGGTACAGGGTATCTCTTCTCTGGCCCACTCTCCTGTTTCAACGTTAGAGGTGCAATACCTCTGCCTGCCCCTTAGACACACTTTGGTCTCCTCCTTAGTCCTTAAGCCTCATGCCTATCCCCATACCCAAGACTTTGCCTGAGTTCCAAGTCCCACCTGGCACCATGCTGTCCCTCTCTGTGCCTCTGGCCAGATGAGGCTATTCCCCTCCCAAGAGCTCCTTGACTTGCCCTTTCCTGCTATCTTTTTCTCCTACATGGATGCTGGATGTTGAGGAAGCCACAAGGCCAGTCAGCCATCTAGGAAGCAAAGGTACCAAACCTGAACCCCAGAGTCCTGCCACCATCCACCCCCATTCCCAAGAAGCCAGTCACCGTTGCTGGATATGGCCATAGCAAATGTTTTTCAGTGACATCCAATGTGGATCTCCAACATCTCCCTAAATCCCAGGCAGGAAAATTGGGTACATGATGCTGCCTTGAGTCTTTTTTTATGCCAAACCATATTTAATTCCCCATGATTTTATTTGCAGTAGCAAAGCTGACCCACTGCTACAGGACCAAGTGTCACCAATGATGTCCAATATTATTGATTTAGACATTGACCTGATATCTACGAGGACTCCCTCACCCTAATGGCTCATTTTGATTTATAAATTGATTATTTTGAGAGTTTTAGCTGTGCTAATAAACTTCTCCCATTGAGTGAAAATGGTATTGCTATAATTTCATTACTAGTCAACTCATGCTTGCCTGTGGCCTGCAGTGAACTCAGCGTAGCCTACACTACCCAGTGCTATTTGGTCCGTCAGAGGCTGTGGTTCCACACCTTATTTATAATGATTTGATTATCTTATTTGCAGCATTCGTGAGACTCCTGGCAGTTAGAAGCTAAACCAAAATTGACAAGGAGAAGGTAGCTTTTTAACCTTACCATATGCAAAAGATGTTTCCTGGCATCCCATCAACTTGGGCACTATGGTCACCATGGAGGGGGAGTCTGCTTATGATCTCCAAAAGCCAGTTACTCCAAGAAATGTCTTGTGCCCCCAGCTATCCTGCCTTCCTTCTTCTTTATCTAAAAGGCTTTGTTACCACTTCCTACGTGATTCATTGTCCTCGAGCTTTTGAGTCTCAGAGTAGAAGCCTTGGGTGAGTTTTCCTGTGAAAGCAGAATATTTATTGTCATATTTTGATATGCATTGGCACTGTCTTCTGGGAAAAATGACTGTGGATTATATTTTGGTCTGTTTTTCTATTCATTTATGGGTGTTCTTTAAGGCTGTCTGTTTATAACTCTGATATAATTTCAATGTTGCCTTTCATTTTCATAACCTATCCTTCAACCAATCAGTTCAGAGCAATAGCATAAGACTGGGGCTCTAGCTCAGTGGTAGAGTGCTTGTGTAACTCTTATGAAGCATTGGATTCAATCTCCAGCACACTATAAGCCTTGTATGATGGCTAGTATCTGTAATCCTAACACTCAAGAGATGGAGGCAGAAAGATCAGAAGTTCATAGTCATCCTTGGCTACACAGCCAGTCCAAGGCCAGCCTGCAAAGGAGACTGTTTCACCTTGAGAATGCTGCTGTGGAGCATATGACACAGTTGTCACCCAGTTTACTGCTGAACTAGATATATGAGGGCAGATACCTAAAGGGCAACTCCTGGGCCAGGGAGATGTTCCTGAAGTCTTAGGTGTTAAAGTTTTTTTGTTGTTGTTGTTGTTGTTGTTTTACATTTTTTTATTGATGCTTTGTGCATTTCATACATCATTTTCCAATTCAGTTCAGGCATATTTCCCTTTCCCTTCACTCCCACCCCCACCCCATCCCAGATCATGCATTCTGCCATAACTGTCCTGCATCTTTCTCTCGTTTTTTTTTTTTTTTTAGCTATAAATAATAATCCAAGAGTACAAGCATCCTTCATGTAAAACCAATTTGCAGGCTGTTGTGCCCAAACCCCCACAGCCCCACCTTCCAGCGGGGGGGTGAGGGGTTGTATGTTCAATCAAGTTGATCAAATGAGTGTCCAGACTACATTGCTGTAGTTTCACCATTCACCCCAATTGCAGCCCTTACATTCTACCACGCCCCCTCTTCCACAGATTGTTCCCTAGGCTTAGAAAAGGGGCACAGGTGGATGAGAAGCAAAACAGTCCACTCTCTCTTGAGCTGTTGTCTTGGACTCTGGTCAATTCTGGCTGTTTCCTTTCATGGGCTGACAGTTCGTCCAGGAATAACCTTTCGATCCTACTAATGAAGCACAAGCAATTAGATATATAGGTATTTAAACAGCACTAATAGTTATGGTAGGTTACTTTGGTATAGACACATATGTTTGGATGATATGGTGTTAAAGTTTTATTGTAGATGTGTTGTTTCAGGCTAGGCATCTCACAGACACTTATTCTCTGCACTTGACCAATTGTGGAACTTTATAATACCCTGCCTCTAATGCAAAAAGAAGCTTTTTTAATGAGTGGTCAGAGGTGCACTTGTCTGTAAATATGAGGATACATATTTAGAATATAATAAAAAAATTACATTGGTCTGGGAAAGTAACAGATGTAGGGTCTACAACCTCTCCAGCCATGTGTACTTGGCTATGTTTGTAGTACCATGCATGAATTTCCTGCTGTTGAACAGGTCTTAAGTCCAATGAGACAACTATTGACTATCCCCAACATAAAAGCATCACTACTGTACAGATAGGGGTAGTTTTTCTGGGCTGGTCATTGTCATAGTTCACAGGCTTGACTGCTGGGTTTTCTCGTTTGGCAGCTTGCCTAGAATCTTCTGATGCTATGAGAGCTTATCTTCAGGGAAGAGGTGTCCAGGCCACTTTCAGGTCCATTTCTCCAAGTCCTGTATCCAAAGTATGTCATGTCTTACCTTCAAGTTCGGGGAGGTAATCAAAGGCTGTAGCGATAGTCTACATTGTTTAAGGAGTCTCTTGGATCACAGGGTTCACTTCTTGATTGGGGTTGACTAAGCCTCCACTAGAATTTGCACTAAAGCTTGAAGTGAAAAATAAGATGGAATTGGAAGGGAAGGATTTTTAAGGCCAACCTAAAAGTTCCTAGATGGCCATGGTGTCGGGACTAACCAACAGGGATGCAGCACATTTAAATATGTATTTGAGAATAATAGCTCTAAAAGGATGATAAATGCAATCGGAATTTTTTCACTCTTTTTAACTTCTAGAAAGGGTCTTTTTAAAAACATTTGTAAAAAGGAAAGTCTTTATACAAATGAAAGGGAGGTAGCTAGTTTTATTTCCTGCCTCCTTCTCTAATGACACAAAGAAAGATGGCTATGACCCTTCCTGCCTCCCACGAAATCCAGCCTGACTCAGCAGGGATCGTCTGTCCACAGAGGACTCTGGGCCCACAGGGTTGTACAATCCTGCCATGGTGGTCCTTATATTGATGAGACAGCCAAGTTCTTGACATTTGGGGAGGGTAAGTAGATCCCGCTCCAGGAGGACAGAGTCTGACAGTGTCTCTGGGTGAGCAACAGGTGCTATCGCAAACAGAAAAAAAGCAATCTGGCCAACCCCAGAGGTCATTAAGCTCTCTCTTTGAGTAGTAGCTTTTCATTCTCTTCCAACTCATCACCAGATCTAAATTCCCTGCAGAAGTCCTACCTCTGCCTTTTCCCCTCCCTGATTTCCATTCTGGACACTGGCCATCTTTACCCACAAAATAGAAGTGCCATTGGAGGGAGATGTCCTCAGCCTTGACTGGCGCTGTGTCTGCAGCTCCCGGAATAGTGCTTGGATCAAGGTAACCATGGCAACATCCCCAAACTACAAGGCTTGCATCCTGTCATTTTCCTGACCAATCCTTCTCATCAACTAAAGATCCAACTAAAGATTTTGCTATAGGAGTCCAACCTCTCCCCAGAGTTGACATTATGAGCAGCCAGGAGGAATTCCATGGCAGACAGACAGACAGACAGACAGACATCTCCATCACACATTTCTTTATCACCCCAGTCACTCTTTCCATTTCAGCTCATAGTGACCAGAAACAGCCCACCTGTCAGAAACCCCCCTTCAGTCTGCCTCCCCCTCTCTCTTGTTTCTGTCACCTCTCCATCCTCCCTCCCCCTCTTCACTTCCCATCTTCCCAGTCTATACTCCCTTGTCTATAATTTCAGTTGCTCCCTTCCCAAGAGCTTAAACTCCCAATCTGATTTCCATCCCTCCATCCTACCTAGAAAAGATGGAACCCATGGTGAACTAAAACTGCCATGTCATGTCTACCTGTTCTGAAGATTCTATGGCAGGATACTGGAGATGAGTTGGATCCAGGAACACTGGGCTTCTGAAGTACAGTCACGCCAGAACTGCACACAATCAAGATAGCACACACACACACATCTACTCTGTGCTTTTGGTCGACTCCACTGTCTACAGTAGGTTCAGCACCTCTTGCCACTGCCCTCAAGCCCTCCAAGATTGTTCGGCTGCCCTCTTTCCTTCCTTTATGCTTCAAGTCTCACTGTCTAGAAGTTGAACATTGCA
This sequence comes from Rhizomys pruinosus, assembly GCA_009823505.1. Taxonomy (NCBI): domain Eukaryota; kingdom Metazoa; phylum Chordata; class Mammalia; order Rodentia; family Spalacidae; genus Rhizomys; species Rhizomys pruinosus. The sequence continues at coordinate 3,391,190 of VZQC01010425.1, forward strand.
CAGGCCAGACCTGAGGTGAGGTGTGGCTGTCCTTCCAGCCTGGATGCTCTTTCTCAACTGACCCTACTCCTTCAATACTCACTCCTCCCTGCTTTAATCCTCCCTACAGGTCCTTCCTTTGAGAGCGGCTGATTGCCAAATGCCCCCGCCACTGTGTGCACTCCTCAGTGATGTGCACCCCCTGTTTTCATCCAAGACCCATGGCTGCACACTAAGCTTTCAGGATCCTCTGCCCTGTCTCTTCTCTCCCCTCTCAGGACCTCAGCAGCTCGAAGGCAGAAGGAACAGGAAGAGCACAAGCAGCTCCCGTGGGACCAGCACAAGCCGAAGGTCCAGCTTCGAAAGCCACATGAGGCTTGTGACTCCCATTGGCAATTCCATGGATGCCCCGGCTTCACCTCCACACTGGACACAAGGGCCTTTCTAGACACAGGGATGCTCCAGGAGGACTCTCAGCACATTTATTTGCAACTAATGACCACTGAGCCACCACCCATCTGGTGGACCATTTGGACATGCAACACTCGCTACTGGAGGGTTAGCAGGAACAACTTCAAACTCAGGAGCATGTTCACAGTGGAAGAAGCGTACTAACAGTGTAGAGTTCATATCTTCATGGATCTATACAGGAGGACTAGCGCTGACACAGAACTTAAGTGATGTGCAGACCTCATGCATTTTTAATATCCAAGACCACAGGAAATGTATCCAGGAGGATGTGCTGGTAGTACTGTAATGCTTGCCCATAGGCTTCTCATAATGTCGTCATTTTAGCCCCATTACATAAAGTCCCAGAGAGCTAATGCTAACACGGATGTGTTCAGTTCATCAGGAATGGATTTGTTAGGAGAAGATGGGCAGGAAGCAAAGCTGCTCCTGTGCATTTACAATGAGAGGCCAACGTTTCCACGAGAAATTCTCCACTTTGACAGGCAGTGGCCTCCCAAAACAGAGCTGGGGACACCAAGCTGCAGATTAGGCTGAGGAGCCCTGCTGCCTAGCTATGCAGGGAGGGTCTGGAAGCCAGGGTCATGTGTCATTCACCATATAAGGCTCATCTTTGCTTCTTGGGCTGGGGATGGGGAGGTAAAACAGAAGATACAGATGAGTCTTTCAATTCTAAGAAACCAGTTTCCATTGTAGGTGAGATGCATTTGAAAAAAAGAAAGTACACATGCCTGACCTAGAGAGCAGAGACTGAGGCCAGGGTCGGGAGGAAAGACTCAGGGATGGCCTGGGAAGAAAGGCCCTGCCTCCCAAGCAGTGCAGACCAGGAAGAGGCAAGCTACCAGCGCCAACAGGGTGATGGTGAGGAAGCCCAGACAAGAGTTCTACCCACAGGCTTCGGTGGCTTGTTCAAAAGGGGTGGGAACATGCAGGCTGGGGGCACAGCTGCCTCTTCCATGAATGAGCAAATCCCCAAGAGCCTGTTCCCAACTCTAGTCATTGGCTCATTCAATTTCTTCAGAAGAGAAAGACAGAGACATGGAAACAGAGAGAAAAGGAAGGGAGGGGTAAGGGATGGGAGGACAGGGAAGGAGGGAGGAAGGAAGGGAGGGAGGGAGGGAAGAAGTATTGATCTCCATACAATGAACTCTTCTTAATTGTTCTTTGCAAAGATTTTGAAGTTAAAATACACACTTCATTTATAGCTGCATCTGCACAGATCATCTAAACTAGACTTTGATCACACAGCCATGTAGATCCCAGTGAAGTTACTCTATGGCTACTGACATCAATTGAAGAAAGACCCAAGATGAGGCCTGGCACATGGCTACTCAGTCTTATGACTGGGGACAGAGGCTTGGTGTCAGGTGCAGAGGCAATCACAGATGGCAGGGACCACATTCAGCGATCCGTCAAGCTCAACACCAAATGCCACTTACTTCATCAGAGCTGTGTGAGAGTGACTGGGAGAAGTCGCAAAGCCTGGACCAGGGTAGATGACTGCTGGGAACGCTTCCAGTCTCCAGCCACAGGTTGACTGCAGCCTGTCTTCCACTGTCTAGGAAGCTCCATGGGTTCTTTAAAAGAGAAAACTCAGGCCAGGTGTGGTGGCGCACACCTTTAATCCTAGCACTTGGGAGGCAGAGGCAGGCGGATCTTTGTGAATTCAAGGCCAGCCTGGTCTACAGAATGAGTTCCAGGACAGCTGGGGCTACAGGGAGACCCTGTCTCAAAAAGACTTAATTAATTAATTAATTATAAAATAAAATAAAAGAGAAAGCCCAAAGAAGGGGTGAGAAGATCTAAAGGTAAAGGAAGAATGCTTAGACACAGTATTTTCCGGACATGACATGGCCTTTGCATTCATGAACTCACTGCAGCCCTGGTGACCTGCACAACACTGGGCCTGTCACCATGCCATCCTCATGTGAAAGAGGGGCTCCTGAGGCCTCACACTTCACAGAGGAAGTTAATGCATATTGGGGGAGGGGTATCATTTTCTTCAGTGGTATAGCCACAGATGAATTGCCCATGCTCTGAGAAATCACACATACACACACACACACACACACCCCTGTGCTTATGCTAACATTAATTAAAATCAGTGGAAAAGTACGAGACTGGGGATAAGGCTCAGTGGTTAAGAGCACCAACTGCTCTTGCACAGGACCCAGGTTCAATTCCCGGCAACCACAAGGTGGCTAAGAGCTGTCCATAAGGAGTTCCAGGGGATCCGATGTGCACGCCTTTAATCCCAGCACTCTGGAGGCAGAGACAAGCAGCTTTCTCTGAGTTCAAGGCCAGCCTGGTGTACAGAGTGAGTTCCAGGCCAGCTTGGGCTATAGGGAGACCCTGTTTCAAAAAAAAAAAAAAAAGTCAGAGTAGGAGGGGGCTTGTTGGGAAGTGTGACGCCCACCACCCTCGACAGCAAGGAGGACGCGCCACACCAGGATTCTACAGACGTTTATTGCAGGGTTACTAGCTTGAAGCGAAAGACCCAAAACCCGAACTCTGTGCTGCTTAAATAGACCTAGGAGGAATGTGGCACCTACTGATTGGTGCTCAACTGAAACCCTCATTTACATGCTCCGGGCTTGAGTGATGACCCCGCATAGTGCCAAGCACGCATGCGCATTTAGGTTGTTTACCATTAACAGGCTACGTGGCCCTTCGGGCTGGGCGCCATCTTGTAATGGTGGATGTGGTGGCTTCCCACAGGGAAGGAAAAGAGTTTTAATGGGAGAGAGCAGGGAATTAGAGGGGGAAATAGAGGGCGAAAACTCAGTTATATTTATGTAAAAAAAAGTCAAAAAGTTTTAAAATAATTTTTGAAAAGAGAGAGAAAGCCACCTCCCACTTCTTTCTACCTAACAGTTTTAGGAACAGCGGGCTGCCCAGCTCCCCAGAGTAGTTAACATGGAGGTGTTGAAGACATCCAGGGCTCTAAGCCGAGCCTTGATCATTCACGCTCACTGAAGAAGCCTGTCTTCCCGGTGCTCACAGCAGCCAGTCCTGCAACCAGTCTTTCCTCTGTTCCCCCTGTACCTTCTCCAGACCTAAGGGAGCTCTGACTCCCCTCATGAACACACCGGTACAGCCACGTAAGCTTCCTCCCCAGCCAGCATCTACCCATGGCCGCTCTAAGCCCCCCAAAACAAAGGACATAGTCACTGTCTGAGCTGTGTTCTGATTTACATGGCGAAACCCAGATCACCAGTGTGACACTTGGAGAGAGGTTCTCTAAGGAATAATTCAGGGCCATGAGAATCGGGGTTAGCCCAGCAGGACTGCTGTCCTAGTAAGAGGGAGAACCAGGTGGGAACATACATAGGAAAGAGCCACTTGAGGTCACAGAAGGCTTCCAGCCAGGAGGAAAAGCCTCCCAGACCCATCCGCAGATCTATGAGGAGACAGCATTCTGTTGTCTAAGGCACCAGCTGCTGTGCGTTACTATGGCACCCCCAAGGACAACGACATGGGAGCCAACCTACCGTTACTGCTGGGTGCCAAGGCTTCTCTCATTGTGCTATGCACACTCACTAGACACACGCACACGTGCTTCAAGATAACAGCAGAAGACACCTGCAGCAGGTCCTCACCTTCTCCTTTCTCAGCACCGAGTCTTTCTTCCTTCACCTTTTCAGTCTTTGGAAGTGATTAACACAGATTTTTCTGTCCTACCTACCTACATGCAGGCAATATACTCATACACATAAAATAAAAAATAATAAGTAAATATTTTTTTTTATTTTTCACGTGTGTACATGTGTGCATGCAGGTATGCAGGCATAACACATGTCCGTAAAGACATACACAGTACATGTGGAGACATACACAGAGCTAGAGACAGACAGACAGAGATGGGGAGACACAGAGAGGCCGTAGCTACGACCTTTGTCCTTTTCACAGCCAAATTCTTCAGTTATGGGAGCTGGACAGATGGCTCAGTGGTTAAGAGCACTGATTGCTCTTACAGAGGACCCAGGTTCAAGTCCCAGCACCCATATGGTGACTAAGAACTGTCTATAAGGAGTTCCAGGGGATTCAATGCTCCTGAGCATTGCACATACGAGCACACCTACCTACATGCAGGCAATACACTCATACACATAAAATAAAAATAATAAATAAATAATGTGGGTTTTTTTTAATTCTTCAGTTATCATTCTTATTCCCACCCAAATCCAGGTGGATTTGGTACTTTCTGTGGATGCTGACTGCCTGGCTGGCTTGGTCCAACTCATCTCTAGAGAGCAGCTCTGACCATGAACATCGTTGAGCCCCTCACTGCTTGTCTGAGTTTATTCCATTTTCGTGCTGACATCTTGGCATGGAACATGTCTGACCCAGCCATTCTGAAGTTGTGGGTCACATATCTAACCCCTGTGACCCTAACTCTTCTGTGTCAATCTCCTCCTGCTCACTCACTTCTCTGTCTCTCTATTTGGCTTTCCTTCCTCTCCCCCCCCAACCCTCCCTAACGATTAAAACATCTCAAACTCACTCATTTGTTCTTAACTGGCTTGTTCCTATTCTTTCTTCTAGAAAAATCACCCACACTCACTTGAGGACACTAAGGGAAATGTCCACTTTTAACCAATTATGAGCTTAGACTCAGCTACCACAGCACACGGCCCTTGGTTGAATGTCCCTTCTGCTTCCTTCCTTCTCTCTGTGCTCCATCCTGGATACTTAGTCATCTCTTATTCCCTAGAGCCAATAAACCATCACATTTTTGGTGGTGCACACCTTTAATCCCAGCACTCAGGAGACAGAAGCAGGCAGATCTCTGTGAGTTCAAAGCCAGCCTGGTCTACATAGAGAGTTCCAGGACAGCTGGGGCTACAGGGAAACCCTGTCTCAATAAAAAAAAAGAAAGAAAGAAAGAAAGAAAGAAAGAAAGAAAGAAAGAAAGAAAGAAAGAAAGACAGAAAGAAAGAAAAAAAATAGGGGTAGTTAGGGTTAGACTTAGGTTTAGGATTAGGACGAGTTTGGGGTTAAGGATTATGGTTAGTGTTAGGGCAAGGGCTAGGGCCTTACACCACCTCCATAGCTCTGATCCTTTTGCTTCATAATACATGTAGACTTCTTAGATGCTTTTCTTGCCCTACTATTTTGTCTTCTAATGTGTTTTATACAAGATTGCATGTTCTTCACTCTCTCTCGGTGTGTCTTTACAGCTTTGCTGCTGTGCTGGCTATAAGATGGGCAGAAGGAGTTACAGAGCTCACAGAACTTCATATTGCTCCAGAAACTTTTCTCACAATGGACACTTGGAAGTGGGTGTGAAAGAGTCATGTGGCCATCAGAAGACTGTCGAGAGATGGTTCAGATGTGTGGCCTGTAGACAAATCTTACACAAAAGGCAAGACGGTCCACAAGACCAGTTTGTCAGAGCAGAGCTGAGCTGGGCCTATAACCCCAGAAACCAGCCAGTTCCTGCAAGCAGGCAGTGAGCTTAGGGGAGATGAGGAAGCAGCCACTGAGGCCTGGGATGTGGATGGATTGGGATGTATGACCCAGAACCTTAATTCTGGAGAAGCTGAGCTATGGGTAGGTCAGAAAACACGAACTGGAATGCACCACTGAGATTCGAATGCCACTCTGGCTGCAGGGTCTGCAGCAAGATGAAAGGGCACGCCAATGCCCCACTGAAGCAGGACTACTCCAAACCCCTACCAAGCTAGGTGGGGCTGACCCTACAGCGTGCACACCCTCTTCATTAGAGAGTTGACATCCTTCAGGAAGACATAGGAAACACAGTCCCTGTAAAGACTTTCAGCATCCCCTCCTTGCCTATAGAATATCCTTAACATTCCAAAAGGGTATCAGAGGGCTGGAGAGATGGCCTAGCGGTTAAGAGTGCCGACCGCTCTTACAGAGGACCCAGGTTCGATCCCCAGCACCAACATGGTGGCTGAAAACCGTCTGTAACTCCAATTCCAGGAGAACTCCAGTTCCAGGGGAACCCAACACCCTCTTCTGACCTCCGCGGCATTGCACGACAGGACACAGGTGCACACACTTGCATGCAGACAGTACATTCATACAAATACAGAAATTTAAAAAAATTTTAAAAAAAGGTATCAGAGAATGAAAATGCATCGCTATTTTCAACTTAGAAGCCCTACCTTTTCCTTTCTCCTTTGACTCCTTATTTTAACAAACCTCCCAATCCCTTAACATACATTTTACCTTTTCCATGACTCTCTCCCCAGCCCAGCCCAACAATGCCCAGCTTTAGAAACTGTCTGTCCTTCCTCCCAGTGAGGGTTTTCTCCATCCAACATTGCCCACCGCTCCTCCCTCATCTGGATTCCCATAGCAGCCCCCGTCTGAATAATTCATCTCCCAGTTAATCATGCACGCATTGCATTAAGATAATTGGCCACCTGCTGTTTCAAGCCCATCTTTAACTTCTCTTGTGATTATGTCCACACTGCTCAAGGAGACCCATTGAGACCAGGCTTCATGTTTCGCCTACAACTCTTAAGAATGGTGGCTTATGTCTCTGGAAATGGCTCTTTGTGGCTCTGACGCAGTAGTCCGCCAGCCTTTACAATTCAATATGCCAAGGATGGTGACTCTTCTCCTACGCTGTGTGAGTGTGGTGCATTGTCAGTGCCACCCTCCTTTGCAGCCTTGTTCTGGTAAAAAGCATTTGCCATAGTGACAGACTTGCCTGGTGACTCTGCTGTTCAGCAGTAAGCAGAGGCAGATTTCTCGGCCAAAGTTAAAATGCATATACTAGCAAAAAAACAGAATAAATATGTTGGAGAAATATGTCAAAAGATTATTTTCCTTTGTTTTTCCTCTGAGCCTTTATTTAAAGATCTTTTCTAAAGGATAAATATTGTCATTCTTCTACTATGTATTTCAAATCACTGGATTGCTGGAGAGTTTGTCTATGTATCTGTGTGTCTGTGTGTGCTTGTGGGTTTGTAGGGCTTTTTTCTTATACAATTCCAAGAACAAGAGATGGATGGGTCCACTACATCTGGCAAAAGCATATCACAGCTTGATATAGATTCTTTCTTTCTTTTTTCGGTAGAAGAAGGCTAGGGTGGGATGGCTTAGAAGGAGAGGGGACTATAGACAGAAGGCAGATTAAAGCTGCATTTTTTTTCCTGGTAACCATTCAGTTGGGGAGAGAACAGCTTTTTCTTGCCTGTGCTCCCAAACTCCAAGGAGACTTGATAATGACCGAGTGGGATGATTGTTTAGGAATGAGAGAGGTGGACCACGGAGCTCCTGGCAGAGGAACTTAAGGTGACCTGGATCTCTGGTGGTCCATTCTCCCTGAAACCTCTCACTGTACCAAAGTGCATGATCCTCGGAGCCATGTGAAGCCAACTCCCCATCGTCTGCACTCCCACAGTGGGAGCCCTGTGGCCTCGAGGAAACTGGGGGAGGCAACCCAAGCAAAGCAGCATGCTGTCACCCACAGTGCGAGGTCAGACAAGCTAAGCAGCTATGATTTTCCCCCAAGAAAGCATATCAGAAGTCTAAGTTCCTGGGACCCCTTAATGACAAAAGACAGCCTGTGTTCCTTTGGGCTTCTGAAAGTGAGCCGTGTTCCTCACTGGTGTAGAAAAACAAGGACATATTGACAGACTGGTTCTTTTCATAGACTGATTTCAGTCTGTGCTGTTCAGAAGCAAAAGAAACCCAGGGTGTGGACTGGCCACATTCGCTTCTGTGTTCCTGAGGCTTGCATTCCCCTGGAGGAGAGTACTCAGTCAGTCGGGCCAAGGCTGAGGAGAGAGGGCCAGGTTCTAACAGTTTTCTTCCACATCATCTGTCTCACACTGCCAACCACCTATCGCTGCTTGCCTGTTGTTGATCTGGACTTCCTTTTGCCCATAATCGCTTTCATTTTTCAGTGTCCCTGTTTGAAAGCACTTAGGTTTTGCACTTTGGGATATCACTTGCCCAGATGAAGTACAATTTGGGAGCAATGAAGGTCACCAAGGAGCATATTGGGGTTGTTTATTGTCTGAGCATCACCCTGTGTCCCCTCCACTCAGTCATCTTGACAGTGCAGTAGGGCCTACAAACACCAAAGCAACACTTTCATGTTTGCTGCAGTGGTTTTGATTATATAACTGCATCTGGCCCTGATCTTGGAAACATTGCTTTCTGTGTGTTAGTGGCCTTGTCCAATCTCCAGGAACAAGAACAGTAGCCCTTACGGGCAATATGGGAGAGGACCTTCCTCATCTTCTGACATTTTCAGGCTATTCTCTTTCCGGTGACCATTTGAGGAAGATGAGGGACCTGTACAGCCCTCTGCGTGTGGTACAGCATGTGGGCAGGCATCTGGCAACTTACAGAACCGTTCAGCACCAAACGTTCCCGATGACAGGAAGAAAGATTCACCAAAGACGTTCAAGTTAATAATAATAAATACAGTGAATTTTGTTTGAGTTTAATTATAGATGAGCAATTTCTTTGTGGAAAAACATCACCTCTTTAGCAGTGGCCTTCCTTACTGACAGTACAAGAAGAATCCAGACTGTGTGCCAGGTGAGAGAAAAGGTATCTTTGGACATTGGAAGCATCCCAGGGCAAGGGCAGGGGCAGGTAGAAGGTGGCCTGAGAGCATAATCACCCTCAGGAAATAGCAAAGTCAGGCCTGCAGCCTGGAACACTCTGAAGCCAACATCTCCAGAGTTCATTTACCCCTTGTGAGATTTCATCTTGAGTCTTAATTTGATGGGCTTTAGAATCACCATGGAACACATCTCTGGACATACCTGTGGGGAATTTTCTACATTATGTCAATCAAGGTGGGAAGACCTACTCTAAATGTGTGTGGCATGGCCCCATGGGCTGGGGTCCCAGACTGCATGAAAAGGAGAGAGAGAGCTGAGCACCAGCACTCATCTCTCTCTGCCTCCTGACTGCGGATGCCATGTGACCAGCTGCATCCTGCACCTGCCGCCATGCCTTCCCACCGTGGTGGATCGTCCCTGAAACTGACCAGAAAAAGTATTCTGCTTTCCTTAAGCTGCTTTTTGTAGGTAGTTTCTCCTATCAATAAAACAAGTAACTAACCCACTGTCTGAAGGCCTGCTCTGCCACAAAGGGCTAAAGTCTAGAAATAAATACCATGGTTCACCATGGCAAGCAGAACCCCTCAAATGACTCCCCCAAAGACAACTCAAACAATTTCCATAAGATGTGAAACTATAAGAGACAAAGAAATTAAATTAGTGAACTATTTGCTCTACCGAAAGGTACAATGAGGAAATGTTGCAGAAATATTATGAGACCAAAGCCAAAGTTAGGTGAGGAGAGCAAGTTTAATTCCACCAATGGCTAACCCCCACTAGTGGACTGAGCCAAGGATTGTCCATACAGGAGCCAGCAGCTTGACCAAGTCTCTAGGCTCCTTTATATCCCTGTGACATGCAAGCAAAAAGTTCATAACACAAAAGTGGTAAAATAAGTGGTTTTACAAGTAACATGCAATCCCAAAGGCCACAGGAATGTGACATCCTGATAAAACAAAGACTTCTGTCCTGGGAGACCACAGGGGGCAGAGGGGACAACTCCAGATTGCCTTCTCCATCACCCTAACACTGCAAGGTATTTTAACATAACGTCGTAAGGTCTTTCAGCAACCAAGTCTATTTCCCTATTTCCACTATAGAAACACCTACAACATTGAGGGCTTTGGGTACAACCCGACACCACTCACAACACAGGCTTATTGGGGTTGGGTGGTGCAATGATCACAAGAAACCCTGGCAGAGATGGGAGAAGCTGTATCCCAAGACCCCAGAGGGCCTGGGGTAACTTGGCCCTAACGTGTGGTGGGCATGCTAAATGTGAAGGAAACCCCTGCTTCCTCAAGGTACCCATGGGCTCACGTGGCAACAGCTCTTCCACAGCTGGAGGTAATAAAGAAGAGAAAGAGACGGTCACCAGCCTAGAAAGCAAACTCAACATCAGCTGCCTATCAGCCTCCACCAGCCACCATGGTTCACACTTGTGTGCCCCACCCTAGCATGCTCATTGGTGTACCCCAAGTCATCCCCAGGAGATGCATCTGAGCCCATCCGCAAAGACCACCACATAGCTGCCTGTGGACTGCCCAGTGCATGCAGTCACTGCCAGGTCAGTATCCTCCATCCACCTCTGTGTACCACGCCCCTTGCAGCCTTCTGATGCCAGATGCTGTAGCCTCACGGAACACAAGTTTCCAATGTCTCAGAGGCCCGACCAAGAGGCTGATAAGCCCATGTCAATTCCTGGACAAGGTAGGAAGAATGGTAACCTGGGTAGCTTAGAGAACAGTCATTTTTTCTCCCTGTAGTTCTAGAGGCTGGAAATCTGAGATCAAAGTGTACGCAGGGCTGCCCTCCTTCCAAGGCTCTAGGGGAGGATCCCTCCTGCCTCTCCCAGCTCCTGTGGAGGTCACACTCAGATCCTCTGGCTTACGGGCACAGCGCCCCAGCCGTGGCCTCCCTCTTCTTCCCCTTAGGCTGCTGTGTCCAAACATTCTCTTTATGCAACGGCCACTCATTTGGACTACATACCACGCCAATCCGTACTGTATTAACCTGACGACATCAGCAAGAGACGTTTTCCCAATCAAGACCACAAGCTAAATGGAAGCGTCTTTCAGAGAGGCTCTGCGGCCACATAGCCACCCACCCTCAGAGCCCATGCTGGCCTATCACTCAGCATTCCAGTACACTGGTACCTGCAACCTCCTTGGCTAGCCAGAGGCTCTGCATCAGGGGCCTCTCCCCACTACTTCCCACCCCCCACCCCCAGCTTTCCAGAGCACTCAGTCTATTAGTATAATAGCTGTTTGGCTTGTTATTCTGTCTCCTTCTCTAAACTCCTGTGTTGTACATTGCATTGGAAAATTACCATGTAGTGTGAGCTCATTGAGAAATTGGCTTTAGAAGCAGAGTCAGCCACCCAACTTCAGACCCAAGTGTGTTTATGTCAAGTGTCCCCGAAACCCCCTCCTAGCAGGGTGTAATGCACACATTTTTAATCCAGCACTCAGGAGGCAAAAGCAAGTGGATCTCTGTGAGTTTGAAGCTAGCCTTGTCTACACAGTGAGTTCCAGCTGGCTAAGGGTATAGAGAGAGACTCTGTTCAAAGAAAAACAAGGCTGGAGTTGATGGCACATGCCTTTAATCCCAGCATATGGGAAGCAGAGGCAGGTGGATCTCTGTGAGTTCAAGGCCAGCCTGGTCTATATAGTGAGTTCCAGGACAGCTAGGAGACTCTGTTCAAAGAAAAATAAACAACAACAACAAAAATCCATCTTTAGAACAGGTAGAAGCTAAACTATTTCTAACATTTATAGCGTGCTTATGCAATCATATAAAAATGCCTATAACTGGGAGGCAGAGGCAGGCAGATCTTTGTGAGTTCAAGGCCAGCCTGGTCTACAGAGTGAGTTCCAGGACAGCTGGGGCTACAGGGAGACCCTGACTCGAAAAGACCCAAAAAATAAAATAAAATAAAATAAAATAAAATGCCTATAACAGGAAAGAGACGCTGGGAGTTCATCCATGGGGAAGAGGGAGAAGACTCTTTCAGTCAGACACTCCAGCTGCCTGCCTCAACTTCCCCAGTCAGTTTCTGCTGGGTGTCGTGAAGGCTCAGTTTGTTGGCATCATCTTTCTGCTGTTGTCTGGTCTTTTACCTGGGGATTTTCCACACTAAGACGGTCTCTCAATCCAGAACTCCAGCCGGCTGCCTCAACAGAGCCTCCCCAGTCGTTTCTGCTGCACGTTTTTAAGCCTCCGATTTAATGATATTACTTTTATTTTCTTCTCAATCAGGCTATGATGTCATCGCTCTTGTTATAAGTAAACAACTGATCCTGTTGTAAACAACTATGTTGTTGTCTGTCATCTGCTGCTTCTCTCTAGCTGCTGCTTGCCATTTATTGCTTTACTTTTGCTTGTTATCCACTTAATAAACTCACTTATCCAAAATCCAAAACCTCCCAGACTGCACAGAATATTTCCTTGAGGCAAATCCACATCACTGTGGATTCACTGTGTAATCACATGTGGCCAAACAAATGAATGTCCCCTGGGATAGTTTAGTGATAAAGTGATGGTTATAGATTCGAAATACCAAATGCCCATGGAGCCCAGTTAATCCCATTCCCAACAGAAAACACATTTGCACTAACTCCATTTTAGTAAAGCAACATGTCTGAACTTCCGGGTTGCTGTACTATTTCTGGGATGCTACGTGCTATTTCCGTGTTCTTTTGTGTTATTTCCCTACCACAGTGTCTATCAAGAGAGCCTATTCAGACATTCCTAACTCAGATGCTTGATCTAGGTATAGGCACACAGCAGTCATTTGAAGCCTGTAAGCTATGGCATCATCTAAGACTTTTATTTTCTGTCAAGAATCAACTTTTGCCTCCTGGGTGTGATATCAGTCCTTTTCCAAGGGTAAGTCTACATAAGTGATGATTCCCCACTGTGTGGTTACTAAAGCAGCACTGAAGATCAGCTCCATCTTTCAAAACATGTTTTCCTCTTACCAAGTAAGGAGGTCTTGGCCTATAATTCTCCTGGTATAAAACTTGATGCACTTCCTGGGAGCATAGAAACACATCAGTGAGGATTAGGGGTTTCAAATGGTATACTGGTCATTCAATGATTCTCTCTTCACTGAATAAGGGACCCTAGAAGGAAAACAGGCAGGTGAGCCATGAAGCAGGTGCTGAGGACGGGTGCCATCCTAGGCATTGTACATCAAGTACTCGGAAGGGAAAACCACCCTGCATCACATTAATAAAAAGTATTGGGGCTGCAGAGATGGCTCCGTGGTTAAGAGCACAGACTGCTCTTGCAGTCCCATTCCCAGCACCCACACGGCGGCTAAGAACCATCTTTAACTTCAGTTCCAGGGGAATCCGAAGCCCTCTTCTGACCTCCGAGGCATTGTACAACACAGGTGCACCAACCTACATGCAGACAGTACATTCATACACATAAAATATAATAAATAAAAAATAATTTCTTTTAAAAAGGTATTGAAGTGTCCCAGCGTTTCTGCATTACTAAATAAAGCATGCATTAATTTTTAGCACAAAGGCCCTTGGTATCTAAAACAACCCTCCTGAACAAAACTTCTTGGCTATTTGCAGAGGGTAGTAGGCCCTTCTTGGTTTCTTTCCACAAAGAACTCAGCATGGCTGGAGCAGATATTTCCCTACTGACACACCAGTTTGTCTATCCTTGGTTGATGTTTCCATGGTGTTTGGCACTCGTGTTTATGTGTGGGCCGGACGCCAGGCCCACAGGTGTCTGTAACTCTAGCATATGTCTATGAGCAGGTATGTGCACTGCACTTGATCGTTAATCAAAACCCGTCTGTCTTTTGCAGGTCACAGTCATGGCTCCTATGGCACATCTTCAAGCAAGGAACGACAGAATGTGCATCTCTGCCTGTGCTCCACATGGCCTGGACTCTGCAGGGCCCAAGACACAAAGTCTCACCTGCCTCACTCACAGGAAGGGGGACTCATCCCCACCTGACAACCTTAACCCTGCTCCTCACACCCAGTGCTCCTCCCTTCTCACCCCTACCCTCCACCCTCTACCCCTCCCGCACCCGCTTAGCCTCCCGCAGATGTGCTTCTCAGGGTTCTCTAGAAGTATTACTGACCATTTAAGGTGCTTTCTCACCACAGGCAGGGCTATGTGTCAGAAATCCTCTCACACCAGAGACACCCACTAGCCACAGAAGCAGATTCATATCTTTTATGGCATCGTACATTGCACATGGGAGTAACAGCCTAGCAATCGATTCTTATATAGATGAGCAAATCTCCACACATGAGGCTACAGAACATTGGTTTTCCTTCCTTCATGGACTGGAGCAAAGCTAATCATGGGAGCCCTGCCCAAACCCCCACCGTCTCCCAGCTGATGCTTGTTCAGAAGACAAACCTCTAGAATGAGCCCCCAGGACCCTTCACAAATTCTCCTCAGGCTGCTGTTTGCTGTCTAATAAATTCTTGGTAAACAATGAATCGGTGGAACTCTCAAAACCACTGTACACCATCTCCTGTGAACCCAGGCCTGACACTCTATCATCTGCAGAAGAACACAACTAGGAGCACTTGATGCAACAATGGCTTGAGGGTAGCCTGTTCTTCTCGATGGACTCTCCAGCAGTCCTGTGAGGAAGAGAAGCACATCCCACTTGTCAACATCAAATAAATGTTGACTATCGGGGTTTTATCCACTCCAGTATTCAAAAACTACACAGCAGGCTCTGCTTAAAGAGCAGGGCATATAAGGATGAACCAGAAAGGCCAGATTCCCCCCAGGAGCAAGGCCCAAGCTCAGGTCTGAGTACAGCAGAGGTGAGGTTGTTGAGGGTGTAAGCTGATACCTGAAGGTCTTGCTGGGTTCGGTTCAGCCTCTCTGGTGAGCAGACAGAAGGAAAAAAGGGATGGGAATGGCCTTTCTTCTAGTTCAGAACATCAGCAACATCCAGGAGAAATTACTGGGCTGGGAGAGCCTGGAGCCATATTTGAATCCCCAAAGCACAGGTCCAAGTAAGAAAGGTCTCAGTGGAATGAAACTAGATGAGAACATAGAACCATTGGGCCAGAAGGCAGCTGTGGCTAAGGGAAAAGGAATGAGAGGATGGGCCAGGAGAACTCAGAACTTGCTTCAGAGCTAGGTTGAGGTTTTCCAGCAATCACTCTGAAAAGGTGCGGACTACACTCAAGCCGTCCCATTTCCTCTGGTCCACTCCACTGCCGCTTCCGTGGCTGTGGCCCAATGAAGCCTTGTTGATAAAAACAGGTGGCTGGGCACAGTGGCTCTGTGGCCATAGTTTGCTGAAGACAGACTATGACTGTGGAAGGAAACCGTCAGTGTTTGTAGCGAGCACAGCTAGACAGCACACTTTAGTGGAACACACATGTACATATTATAACATATTACACACATGTATATATTACACACATGTACATATTACAACATGCCTTTCAGAAAGAGATTTCACAGTCAGGATCTAGTGTAGCCCTGAGGGGCAGAGGGTCCAAGAAACCTTTAAAATTATAAGCAAAACTTCTAAAAATTGTTTTTGGTTTTTATTTGTTTGTTTGGTTGGTTGGTTTTTGCTCCTAGATATTTAATCTATAGTAGCCAGGAGATTCCCAGAGGATTAAAAGTATTGAAAACCAAAAAAAAAGTACTGAAAACCTCTGGTTTGAAAGTAAATATCAGTCTGAAAATAATTTCACATTCTATTCTTGAAATGATTAGACGAGTCACTCTATAAACGCCCCTGTGATAGCATTTGCTTATCTTCCGGATCTTTCTTCACTAGGCCCCCAAACGGTCCTTCACAGGTGAGGCAGGGGAAGCAGCCCGAGGGCTCCACAGAGAAATGTTCACTTCTTACCGTTTATCTTCCCATCACCAGGCTGATCCCGGGACTCAGGGAGTCTGGGCCTTCCCAGGAGGATCAATTGCTCTTAGACAAGCCAAGGAGGAAGTAAAATGAGATTATTCATAAGTCAGGGATGTTCTTAGAAATTCCTTTTTATTGTTGTTTTGTTTTTCTCTGAACACACCAAAAACCAGTCACACCTTATAAACGCTGGGAAAGTCTGTTTCTCCAGCTATGTCAATCTCTAAACAGGAACCGAATTGTATATATGATCTAACCAGCACATTGAAAACTTACAGAAACTTAAACAAAAGAAACCATCATGCACATGATCACCCCATAGGAAAAAAAGTGAAGAATTACATGAATCCCCAGGACATTTGGATAAGAGAGAAAGCTCAAAGCTTATCAATAAACACTTTCTTTTTGTTTGTTTGTTTGGGTTTTTTTGTTTTGTTTTGTTTTTTTATTCAATTTTTTTATTGATGTTTTGTGTATTTCATACATCATTTTTCAATTCAGTGCAGGCATATTCCCCTTTTCCTTCCCCCACCCCACCCCACTCCATCCCACCCCAGGCCGTGCATTTTGTCATAACTGTCCTGCATTTTTCTCTCAGTTTTTTTTTATGCTTAGGAATTCACATTTTCCTCCATTAATTTTATATTACTCTAAAATACAGATACATATTCTTCACCCATATACAGTAATTACAAAGTCTGAGAATAATTGTGAGTGGATTCTAGAGCCTGTTGAGAGATTCACATTATAACAACATAGTTGCTTTCAGATAAACAGAAATATGACAATAATGTCCTTCAGCTTGCTTTTCATCTGGGGGATTTGGTGTTAGCATCCACAAATGAGGGAAACCGTTCTCTGTTTTTCTTTCTGGGACTGTGTTACTCCACTCAGCATAATGGCTTCGAGCTCCATCCATTTACCTGCAAAGTTCATAATGCCATCTTTCTTTACCTCTAAATAGTACTCCATTATGTAGATGTACCACATTTTTGTCATCCACTTGTCTGTTGAGGGGCATTCAGGTTGGTTCCAGCTCTTTGCTATTGTGAAGAGAGCTGCGATAAACATGGACGTGCATATATCTTTATGGTAGGATGAGTCTTTGGGGTATATACCCAGGAGTGGTATGACTGCGTCAGGTGGTAGGCTCATTCCGACTCTTTTAAGGGTTCTCCACAGTGCTTTCCATAGTGGTTGTACAAGTTTACATTCCCACCAGCAGTGGAAGAGAGACAGGGTCTCCCTTTAGTCCCAGCTGGCCTGGAGCTCACTATGTGAACCAGGCAAGCCTTGAACTCACAGAGATCCACCTGCCTCTGCTTCCCAAGTGCTGGGATTAAAGGCGTGCACCACCACTCCCAGTAAAAAAAATTTATCTTCTAATCTTATAAAATTTTAAGGACATTAATGAGCACAAAATGACCAACACAAAATTGAAGAAGACCAAAGTTGGAAAACTGAAATTTCCCAAATATAGGGCTTACTGTGGAGCTAGACACTAAGACAGAGCAGCACTGGTGAAAGAACAGAGAGAGAGCCACAGACCAGGACAGGAAATCCAGAAGGGGACCACTCACCCCCACAGCCAAATGACCCCCAACAGAGACCAGAAGCTCAATGAAGAAAAGAAGGCCTTTTCAACAAATAGTGCTGGAACAACTAGGCTGCATATTTTTTAAAATGAGTCTGGACATATTTCATGAACATGAACTACAACTAGATCACTAGAACTAAAAGCAAACTACAGAACCATGGAATGCCTGTGACCTTGGGCGTGGTACCAACTCCTCAGATACAACACTTGATTAATACAGGATCACAGAGAAATAGTTAATAAGCTCACCCTCATTAAAATTCAGAACTTCTACTATAAGAAAGACAATGTCAAACAAATGGGAAGTTCAGCCACATCCTGGGAGAGACAATACTTTCAGATGGCATATGTGATCAAGGACTACAAGACAATAAACAAACAACAAACAACTCTTAACATTCAAAAAATATGAAGACAAGCCAACTCTAAAAAAAGATGATCTAAAGACCTCAGGCAACACAGAAATCAACCATACAGAAATCTACAAACAGCAAGCACTGAAGGTGCTCAATTTTGCATGCCTTTAAGGGAAAATTCTGTATCACTGTGACATACCTATTCAGTGGCCAAAATCTGAAACACTAGCTATTTCAAGGACAGGCACAATGTGAAGCATAGAGAGTCTCTGTCTCCTGCTGGAGGGGAAACAAGACTCCACAGCTACCTCACAAATCCATGCACCCTCCAATCTTCTTTGGCGTTTACTTAAATTGAAAACTAGGCTCGAGAGATGGCTCAAAGGTTAAGAGCACTGATTGCTCTTGCAAAGGACCTGAATTCAGTTCCTAGCACCCACATGATAGCTAACAACAGTCCCTAACTCCAGTTCCAGGGGATCCAAAACCCTCTTCTGACCTCGGTGGGCATTTCGCAACAAGCCTGCAATACCCTCATATCGCTAAAAAAACAATAATAATAAAATATTTTAAATAAAATAAAAAACTTTGGTCCACACAAACACCAATATGCAATGTTTATAACAGCTTTATTCTTAATACCAAAACATGAAAACAATCAAGATGTCCTTCAGAGAGTGAACAGATAAATTGTGATACATCCAGACAGTAGAATATTATTTGATGCTAAGGACAAATGAGCTTCCAAGCCATAAAAAGAAATGGAAGAAATTGAAATCCACATTACCAAGTGAAGAAGTCAGTCTCAAAGGTACTATAAGATTCTAACTATGTGATATTCTGAAAAAGCCAAAATGATAGAGTCAGTAAAAGGATCTGTAGTAGCTGGGGATTTGTAACATGAAGAGCATAGAACAGGTGGAGCCGGGAGGACTCTGAGGAGAGTCAAGTTGCTCTTTAGGAGATGGGATGGCAGATGCATATTGCTACACATTGGTCTAAACCCACAGCATTTTCAACTCAAAGAGTGAACCCAGTGTTAAGTGTGGACTCTGCATGACAATGAAATAAGTAACCAAACAGGCAACCCATCATAATGAATGGACCACTCTGCTGCAGGAGACTGGTGGTGGGGATGTGGCATGTTAAGGTTCTCTAAAGAAGTAAAATTGGGAGAATAAAGGTAGATAGAAAGAGATTTATTACAAAGACTAGGATCATGTGATCTCGGACCTCAAGGGTTCCACCAAAATCCCTAAAATGGAAACCCAGGAGATGGCCTAGTTTCTAGTTCAAAGGCCAACAGGCTCAAGATCCAGAACAGAACAAACTTAACTTCCAGTGAAAAGTCAGGAAAAAGCAACTGTCACAGCTCTAACACAAGCAGAGGGGGAGAGCTCACTCTGGGGGAAGTCAGCCTCCTGTTTAATTCTTCATCAGAAAAGAGGGGCACACCTCTGTTTTCCTCAGTGTGTTGATTCAAATGTTAATCTCACTCAGAAACACTCTCACAGATACATCCAGAAGAGGTCTGAGTAAATATCTGGCCCTCTTCGGACAGCCCAGCCAAACTGAAAGAAAATGAACCAGCCCAAGGTGGAGCTGGGCATCTAGGCTGCAGGATTGCAGAGGTCCTGGGATCTTCTCTTCAATTCTCTGTTAACCAAAAAAGTGAAATGATAGAACTTGCCTGCCAACATAAGGCCCCAGATGACCTCCCCAGAACACACACACACACACATACACACACACACAGAGGGAGAGAGAGAGAGAGAGAGAGAGAGAGAGAGAGAGAGAGAGATTAAGTCAAACTGAACATAAATCTTCTCAGAGAAGTATCATACAAATGTAATCACATGAAAGGTGAATGAATTTTTATTAGAAATAAATTTCAATGAAATGGAATGAATTAGCTAGGCTTACAGTCTGTTCAAAAGTATCCCCCATAGAAGACATTAATCCATACTTTTATCCCATGATAATGATCATATATCAATAGCTTAAGGTTCTCTAATGATGGTTAAGTATCCTTCATGAAGATTTCTGGGTATGCATAAAAGCAAAGAGAAATTTTTAGTCAAGAGAACTTAGGGCACACCTATTGACAGGTTCTACTTACATCCTTTGCCACAAAGTATATTGGATCAGATCCAAATGTTAGTAGCAATATGAGAAGGTACATTTTAATGACAAGTAAATCAGGCTTAGTGATAATTCACAAATTAATAAAATTAGAGGATGACAAGCTTGCCTATTGCTCAGACATGGCTTATAATCTGTCTTTAAAAATAAAGTTTTATTGTAACACAGCATGCACATTTCTTATATCATGGCATTGTTTGCACAATGGCAGAATTAAGTACTGCAGCAGCAATTAAATGGACCATAAAACCTAAGGTACTATCTTGTTTTTTACAAAATAATTCTGCCAACTTCTTATAAAGTCCATCAATTATCATTTTCGAGAAAGGAAGCTTTGCCCTTTTCATTTGTGAGGGGAAAAAAAATCTCAGTTTGTGTTATCTGTATATTGTAGTATCCTGAGTCAAATCCTAACACAGATCAAAGAACATCAATTTAAAAACATACAGAAATCTAAGTAGACCTGTAGTTGTGTGAAAAGTAATCACGCAGTGTTCATTTCTGTGTCCCATCATTACACAAGATGTTAACTTTGATTATCTAGTCTGGCTCCAAGAATCTTCCCTCAATAAATCTAAAATCATTACAAAAAAATTTTTTTTGGTCTTTTCAAGACAGGGTTTCCCTGTAGCCCCAGCTGTCCTAGAACTCACTCTGTAGACCAGGCTGGCCTTGAACTCACAAAGATCTGCCTGCCTCTGCCTCCCAAGTGCTAGGATTAAAGGCGAGCACCACCATGCCCATGCCCGGCTCTACAAAATTTTTTAAAAGTTTATTTCAAAGAAGAAATTTTCAACAAATCCACATTTACAGTCTGGGAAGATAGCTCAGTGAGTAAAGTGACTGCTGTGTAGACATGGGGACCTGATTTTGAATCCCAGCACCCAGGAAAAAGCTGACCATGATGGTGCACTTCTGAAGACCCAGCTTTGTGGAGCAGAGACAGTTTGCTCCCTGCAGCTCAATAGCCAGCCAGTCTAGCTAAATCAACAAGTTCCAGGTTGAATGAGAGACATGGTCTCAAATTATAACGTGAAGAGTAATCAAGGAAGATTCCTGTGGGTACACATGCACACTTACATGCAACACACACACACACACACACACACACACACACACGTACTTGAAACAACCATTCAAACTGTCATATAAGACTGTTTCCTGTCATAGTCATGATGTGACCCTGGAATTATGTTCATTTATTTACTCAACACACATTTACTACAAATTTCCAACCACTACAAAAAAAGTCCTCTTCTAAAAAATATAAAACAGCACTTAATTGCTTGCCTATTTTTGCTCATCTTATCGTAGCTAAATGTCACAAAGCATAAACATTGGTGCAGATAATGACATACAAAGTGAGAAGGGATGAAGGATGGCAGCTGTTCTGTGGACAGATAAGCACAGACATACTTGACCGTGGAGCTCCGATTCAAAGGCAGAACACAGCAAGGCCCGGGAAGGCCCATAAGAAGGTGAAGTGTCTATTTCTGAAATATCTGGATGAGGAAAAAAGGAAAAGCGTCTATGAACTTCCTCTCTGCACACATCTCCTGTCTTGACTTCACTCCAGAACCAAGTGCCAGAAAGGCCTGGACCTAGCACAGCTCCAGAGTCGGAGGCTCAGAGGCTAGTCTGAGTTTGCACCACTATGTTAAGACAACAGCTCAAAGAGAAGTTTGGAGCTTCACAAGAAGATGAGGCTGCATCAGATGCTAGAGGACAGCAAGTCGGATATTCCTTTTTTTTTTATTTTTTTTTATTTATTTTTGCATGTGTATGAGTGTACTATCTGCATGTAGGTTTGTGCACTCATGTCGGGCAATGCCACAGAGGTCAAAAGAGGGTGTCGGATTCCCCTGGAACTGGAGTTCTCCTGGAATTGGAGTTTCAGACGGTTCTCAGCCTCCATGTGGTTGCTGGGGATCGAACCTGGGTCCTCTGTAAGAGCAGTCGGCACTCTTAACCGCTAGGCCATCTCTCCAGCCCCAAGTCAGATATTCCTAACCACAAGATAAAAATGAAGCTATAGCCAGCTCGTACCTGATCAGTGAGCCCTCTTGCCCATCAAATAACAATAAGGGCAAGCAACAGGCAGTCAGAACCAAAGAGGGACCAACCAGGAGAACCCCTGTTCTTTCCTACCTGGAAGAAATCCATACACATGGTTTAGGTAAAATGTCCAGTAAAATGTCAACTTAGTTGCCCACAGGACACAAGGGTCAGAGCCATAATGGCCCACTGATAAGAAAATCTATCACCAGCCCTTAGCCCTCTAAGGTTTACATCATGATAGGCATAAACCTTACAGTTTCCAGGAAATGACACCTAATGGTACTCCGGTCTCTGTCTCCATTTCATCTGAAAATGGAAGAAATTAGAAGAATAATATTGACTGTTACAAGAAATCAAGGCCGGGGCTGGAGAGATGGCCTATCGGTTAAGAGTGCTGCCGACTGCTCTTGCAGAGGACCTGGGATCGATCCCCAGCACCTACATGGTGGCTGAGAGCTGTCTTTAACTCCAGTTCCAGGGGAATCCGATGCCCTCTTCTGACCTCCACAGCATTGCACAACACGGGTGCACATACCTGCATGCAGACAGTACATTCATACACATACAAGAATAAATAAAATAAAATAAAAACTTAAAAAAAAAAAAGAAATCAAGTCCACGAGGGCCTGTTTATGTTTAGACAACATGGCATTGACATGGATTTCCAGCATGGGCCCAGAAGGCTAACGCTAAACATCTGGAGGGCTATGAGTAAGCACAAAATGGCCCCCAAAAGTAAATAGTGATGTAATCTGTCTTATAACAGTAAGCCATTTGTTATATTGCTGGTTTGGGCAAGAAGCCACCTGTGGTGATTTGAATGAAAATGTCCCCCATAGGCTTCAAGTATTCACACATTTTGTCCCCAGTTGGTGGCTCTGTTTCGGGAGATCTTAGAAGGTGTGGCCATGCTGGAGGAAGTACGTCACTGGGGGCAGGATTAGTGAGTTCAACAAGGCTTGCAGGCTCTGGTTGTTCTCCCTCAGCTTCCTGTGCTCATTGGAAGATGTGAACCTTGGCTTTCTGCTCCAGCCCTGGCCACCATGCCTCCCTACCACAATGGACTCCAGAACCATCAATAGTCAATCAATAACTCAAAAAAAACTCTTCTTTTTTTTTTTTTTTTTTTTTTTTTTTTTTGGGTAGTTCGAGACAGGGTCTCCCTATAGCCCCAGCTGTGCTGGAACTTGCTCTGTAGACCAGGCTGGCCTTGAACTCACAAAGATCCGCCTGCCTCTGCCTCCCGAGTGCTAGGATCAAAGGTGTGCACCACCACGCCCTGCAATAAACTCTTCCTTTTATAAGTTCCCTTGGTCATGGTGGTTTTATCACAGCAATAGAAAAGTGATTAATACACCACCTTTGTGGGATTTCTATAAAAACTCCTTGGGACCTAGTATATATGGGCTGTGATGTGCCCATCAGCTGCCTGTCCAGTGGCCTGGGTGCCCTCACCTTGAAAAAATAAAGCATGTCTCTTTTGCCAGGGACTCCATGAATCTTCCTTAATCTCCTGGCTCCTCCAGACCCTCTATCTCTGGTCCCCACACTCAACCCTCCACAGCTATCCTTGGATTCCAATGTTAAGAATTTAGCCAATGAGCTTTGTCAACCAGCAATAATTTGTCTTTTCAGGAAAAGGGATTAGGAGTCAGAGTAGAGAGTCAGAACTTCCACTTGGATCACTTTGATAAAACAAGTCCTAAAAAGCTCTGGATATCTTAGGAATCTAGCCTTTGAAGCCACACTCTAGCAACCAGCCAAGGTTCAGGCCCGGCAACGCCCAAGTTCACAGACGGGAAACTGGAATCCATCAGGGAAAGAAATGTGGCTGTCAGAATTGTATTTCCTGTCATAATCTTGCAGCAACGGCTTTCTCTTGCAAACTGGAAATGAAGTGTTTCCTTATTGTCAAAGGCCTGAGATACAAGGCTAAAGTACCAGAATAGGAAGTCATCCAAGGGTGTGGATTTCCCCTGGGAGCATCAACCAAGTACTCAACTTGTGGCAGCAGACCCAGGGAGAAAGCCTTCACAGGAGTCTCCATCAGAGGCTGCGGTCAGAGAAGAAGGGACTGTTGGTACCTCTGCCTTAAACACGTAGAAACTGACTCTGTTAGAGTCAGTAACACACCAAGTTCATTGCCAATAGCAAGGAAGTGAAACCCAAGTGCTCACAGAGCAGAGCCTGTCTTCCTTACTAACATCACCACTAACTGCCCGGCACACCCCAAAGCTGCGGGGTCTGCATGTTCAGTACGGCTATCTGTGTGATAGTCTATGTGGGCCCGGCTCAGCCAAATCCCGACTTTACTTTCCTTCCCAAAAGTGGAAATGCTGAATCTAAGGTTTCTTTCCTGCAGCCTAGAAAGTCAAGGTTGGATTCTTCCATCCTGTACGACCCCAGAAGAGTAGCCACTAGCCAATAGATGCATCCCCAGATCCCCTATTATGAGAATAGGTTGTTTTCCTCCTAAGACCTAAACCTAAGCTTGTGTAAAAATTCAGGTTGGATAATTAATTTACAACTCCTCAAGGAAGAGAAAATCTCCCATGTGATTCACTCATCATCAGGTAAAGACAACGACTTTTCTTCACTAAATCATAGCTCTATACACCTGCTTTTTCATAGTTCCTATTTAATCTCTCTTTCGGGTCTCTCATGATGACACTCTATCCAATATACAGACGTGATTTTATTGAGCAGTTCAGTTGCCACTCACAACCACAGATGATTTTGTCCATTAATATGTGGAAACATTTGGATGTTCTACTCCCTCAAGAAAGATGCCTATAACCACAGATCTGTATGCATGGATAAGGGCCAGCTTCCCTAAACGAAAGCCCCACTGTTCTAGTTTGTCCTCCACTGCTGTGACAAAACACTCTGATCAACACCAACTTGGGGAGGAAAGGGTTTATTCAGCTCACATCTCCTGGGTCACAGTTCATCATTCAGGGAGCCCAAGGTAGGAACTCAGGACAGGAACCTGGAGGCAGGAGCTGAGGCACAGACCATAGAACACTGCTTACTGGCTTGCTCCCCTGTCCCATGCCCAGCCTGCTTTCTTACACTGTACATAACAACCTGCCCAGGGGTGGCACCACCCATAGTGGGCTGGGCCCTCCCACATTGCTCAACAAGCAAGACAGTACTCCACAGACATGGCCACAGGCCAGTCCAATGGAGCCAATTCCCCAGTTGAAGCTCCCTCGACCCAGGTGTGTCAAGTTGACACTAAAACTATCCACCACACCCACTTCATTACAGGTCTGTATCCTTTGATACAGAGCCCAGTGGCCCTATGTGAAAGACCCCCGGCCCCCCTAGTAACCATGGGTCTTTGTATCCCTTGATACAAAGCCTATCATCCCACCACTTACTGAATATGAGGACCTGTTAAACCGTAGGCTGTATGTTTGTCTGCATTGTACTAAAGCATGTCCTTAGCTGAGGCACATGCAATGGTTTGTTACTAAATATAGTTTTCCATTTAGAAAGTTAAAGTATTTATGCATTCTTGGTTTTGAAAATTAATATATTTTAATCCATTCACTTAAAATATTTTAAACCTTTCTGCTTCATCTTAAGCTAGTTGTCAGGTATCTGAAAAATGTTGAAAGACTCTCTTAATTTTTTGTTGTTGTTGTTGTTCCCTTTAATTTTATGTTGCTCCAAAATATACATCTATACACTCCACACATATACCAAAATTACAATGTCTGAAAATAAACTATAGGTTAATTCCAAAACAGGTTTAGGGATTCACATTTTAACAGTAGAGTTGAATGCAGGTAAAACGAAATATTACTTTGCATTCCTAAATTACATAGCAAGTTGATATATGTTTTAATGTACTTTTATAGTAGCATCAGGTAATGTGGTATTATATTTACTAAAAAAAAAAAAAGAAAAAAAAATTACTCAGTTTGCCTTACATATAAGGATTTGGTGCTAGGATCCACAAATGAGGAACATTATACGTCATTTGTTTTCTGGGACTGTGTTACTTCACTTAGCATAATGGCTTCTAGTTCCATCCGTTTACCTGCAAAGTTCATGATGTCACAGAGTCTCCCTGTAGCTCTGGCTGTCCTGGAACTCACTATGTAGACCAGGCTGGTCTTGAACTCACAAAGATCCACCTGCCTCTGCCTCCCAAGTGCTAGGATTAAAGGCGTGCGCCACCATGCCCCGCAATGTCATCTTTCTTTACTGCTGCTTAGAACTCCATTGGGTAGATGTACCACATTTCCTTTATCCACTCATCAGTTGAGGGACATTTGGGTTGCTTCCAGCTCTTCGCTATAGTGAAGAGAGCTGCAATAAACATGGTTGTGCACATATCTCTGCAATAAGTCTTGTAGGTATATACCCAGGAGTGGTATGACTGGGTCAGGTGCTAGGTTCATTTTGAGTCTTTTAAATGCCAGGTGTGGTGGCTCACGCCTTTAATCCTACCACTCAGGAGGCAGAGACAGGCAGATCTCTGTGAGTTCAACACTAGCCTGGTCTACATAGTGAATTCCAGGACAGCTGGGGCTACACAGAGACCCTGTCTCAAAAACACAAAAAAAAAAAAAGGCGGGGGGGGGGATTCTCCACACTGCTTTCCATAGGGGTTGCATGAGTTTGCATTCCCACCAGCAGTGAATGAGTGTTCCCTTTTCCCCACAACCTCTCAAGTATTTGGTATCATTTTTTTTCTTCTTTTAATTTTTTTATTTTATGTGTATGAGTATTATGCCTGCATATGTATAAGTGCACCAGTGTTGTGCAGTATCCAGGGAGGACAGAAGAGGTCCTTGGATCCCCTGGGGTTACGGAATGATTGTTATCCACCATGTGCATACTGGGACTCAAACCCAGGTCCTCTGCAAGAGCAGCCAGTGCTCTTAATTGCTAGGCCATCTCTCCAGCCCTTTATTTTTTTTAAGTTTATTTTTTATTATTAGGGATGTGCATGTAGTGTACATGGGTGGACTTGCTCATATTGTGGGTGGATGCACATACAGAAGCCAGAAACTGACTTCACATGTCTTCTATTGCTCTCCACCTTGTTTTTTGAGATAAGATCTCTCACCAAACCTGGAGCTCTCCATTTTGGCTAGACTGTCCAACAAGCCCTGGGGATCTGCCTATGTGTACCACCACCCCGTCCTCAGCACTGGGATTACAGGTATGCTCTGGATGTCTTACTTTTACGTGAGTGCTGGAAATCTGAGTTCGGGTGCTCACACTTGCAGGAGTGTCACTCCAGCCTGAAAGTCAGACTCTTTTGCCATGTAAAATTCCCTGCCATGCAGGCTTGCTCTGGAGAAAAGGTATGTAAAGTTCACAGCCACACACGGCTTTGCCTACTACATCTAGATAAGCAAAACTAGCAAATATTATGTAGAAACTGAGGAATAGAGCTGTGATGGTTCTCCGGCATTGACAAATTGACACACTCTACAACCACCTGGGAAGGAAGTCCCAATGAGGAATTGTCTAGGTGAGGTTGGCCTGTGGACCTGCCTATGAGGAATTTTTTTATTGGGTTAATTGGGAAGATCCATCCTGAATATGGGTGCACTATTGTTCTGTGGGCTGGGCTACAAGACTGAACAATAAGAAGGAAGCTTGTTGAGCATCAACATTCATCTCTCTGTTTATGCTCTGGACACAGTGTGACCAGATGTGGCACACTCCTGCCCCCATACCTTCCCCATTATAATCAACTGCATCCTAAAACTGAGCCAAAATAACCCCTTCCTCAAGCTGCCTTTGTCCGAACCAAGTTGGTTGTTGTCCTGGCAACGAGAACAATAATGTGTCTGGACAGACAGACACACACTCACAGCCTTAACATTGGACTGTGCACCATCCTTTTAGCAGGAGGAGGGAACTCCAAGCTGGTTGTGCAAGGGCAGCAGGGGCCCTTTGGGTCTCAGGAAACAGTGGTAATGTCAGCAGTGTCACAATTGGGCTCTCTTGGGACAAGGTGTTCTGCTCTTGACAGTTCCTGCGGATCTTAATCTAAGTTTTGCAACAGAGGAAGCGGGAGACAGCCATCTAAGCTGGCAACCGGTGGAGAAAACGGCAGAGATGACGGCTTGCAAATGTCAAAGAAAACTGGGGGCAAACTCTAGAAGCAGACAGGCAGTGTCAGAAAGGATCCTGGGTCTCTGTATGTACTCTCTGAGTGTTAGTGCAAGAGTGTGTGACCCTGCATGTTTCTGTAGTCATAGTAGATAAGCCAGAAAGCACCCATTGATTTGAACAGAAGAGGCCTGAACTTGGACAGACTGAAAATGTGTCAAAGGTCTCCCCAGAAATTTTGGAGAGGCACTGAGCCAAAGCCTCTTTGTCCTGTTAGGGCAAAATGAACTCCCTGAGTCTGGCAGGCTGTGGAGCTAGGAACGTTGATAGATGGTGTGTGGTGAGCTAAGCCAGGCTGGAGTTCCAGCCCGAATGACAGGCTGACTTCCAGATCAGAGGAAGAGGTCAACTCTAAACCCAGGGTGTCTTGTTTTCCCTGTCATTGCCTCCCTCTCCCTTGCATTGAGAAACAGTGCTGTAAGAAGACCAGCAAGAAAGAGCTTTCTAGAGCCCCACCCAGGGCAGAAACAGGTAGACAGAGAAAACTTCATCTGGGCCAGGGGATAGGAGCAAGTCCCAGAGTGGCCCATAGCAGTGAAAGCTTTCATCTCAGATATTAAAAGTCTCGATCCTGCCAGGTATAATGGTAGACAGGAGGAGTACCACAATATTAAACCCAGCCCAGGCCAAATGGTGATGAAAGAAAACAACAAAAAGTCTTGATCCTTACTGACCAGCAGGGAAGACTTCAGAAGCCCTGGCAGGCTCCTGCAGGAGGTTGGTATGAGCAAGCTGAGTGGAAGCTGAGCTCCGTAGACAGAGGCAGTGTGGACATCCTCCTGTGGTGGGCTGAGTTCGCTGGGTTCCTGGGAGGCTGCTAGGGCTGAGATATGTCCTCCCGAGGGAGCACTGGCTCTACAGAAAACTGGAGATTCCTAGATCCTATGCTCTTGCTGGCCACCGGTTCCCTGTTTAGCCTCTCTATCATGGCTTTGTGAAGGACATGAAAAAGAAAACGCTGTTTACTTTCTCTAGTATCAAAAGCAAGTGGTCTCCAGAGTGATCAGTCATGAGCCAGCTGGGCTGTGGAACTGGCCTAGGCTTGAGGAAACCCTGTCAAGAACTAAACACTGCACTTTCAAAGGTTTCTGAGTTCTCAGATTCACAGCACAAAGCTTTGGTTTATACTACAGAAGAAAACCCAGGCTCTCTAAAAGCATATTAAAGGTGAAGGTGTTTAATGTGAAGGAGGAAGAGGTCTCCGGAGATTCAGAGGGAAGCAGGCAGAACACAGTGCATTTGAATTCTCTCTGATTTGAAACCGTATATCAAATGACATAAATGTAGGCTTTCCTTTTTATATCTATGTGTGTCTGAGTTGGCAGTGTTAGAAGGCTCTACACACAGCAGTGTACGTTTGCTTCCTGGGATCTGCTGGATTAAAAGCCATTCATTTTTCTGGATGGCTCTTGTAAGCTACAAATTCAGAAATCCTAAGAACAAATCTCAGTAGAGCAAAACAGCAATGCCCTCACCAAAGCAGAGCAGGGCTGAGAGCAAAGCTCTGTGCTTCAGCTGGGATTTTAGAGCAACATTGTAAAACGAAGAGGGAGGTGATGTCAAAGGAACTCAAACCAGGCTCCAAACAGACTCGCTAATGCTCAGTTCTGATGTTCATGATACCTCACCAATGATGAGACAGCATCATTGCCATAGGGTGTGGAATTGTCCCTGACAGTGTGGATCTAGACCACACAGCCGCTCTTGCCAACTAGCTACATTAACACATGCATTTCTTCTGAGAGCTTTCAGATCATATCCATGGTGCAGAGATATGCACTTGACTCAAGGGATAATCGGTGCAGCATCGTTAGTGTTGAACCTGTTCAGCAGGGGGCATGTTAAAAACCATCAATTCCAGAGAAAATGGAGAAAGCCTATTAAGCGTCCATAGTTTTCCTTTGTTCATAAGAGATCATTCTATTTGCAGTATGGTGTATAGTTGTCTCTGAACTGAGACATTCTTTCTCAGTGGGAAGAGGGAGACTTACAGGACTCACGAAGAAAACAACACGCAAGGCTCAGGAAGTACAGAAAACTTAAAAAAGCTAGGCAAGATCCTGAAATAAGAATGACAAGGCCCTTCCCTGAGGTTATATAAGCATTCGAGGAGGGACATCTCCAGCCAGGCAAGCTGCCCCTAAGCTGTGCAGGGAGCCCTGGGGATGCAGCCTTAACAGGCTGTCACCCATTCCAGGGACCAGTTTTTGGTGATGTGGTTGACTCTGAGTCACTCATGCTTCTGTAAGGGACCTCTCACCTATGTTCCTGTAGGTAAAACCAGTAAACTCACGAGTTCACCAAGCTGGGCTTGGGTTGGATTATTTCTTTGGTTTGACATTCCTGCCCTGTTTGGAGTGAAGAAATATTTGTTGTTGTCTCCTCAGGAAAAGTAACACAAGAATGTATCAAATAAACAATCCCATCAGTTTCAAAGTGTGTAGCACTGGGTCTGCTACCAGGATCACCATTCACACCCTGGGTCTTTGGAATGGAAGGAGCTAATACCTCAGAACTCATCCCAGTTCAGGGAGGTAGACAAGCTATTCAATACAAATACAGGAGATACAGGCAGCTTTTGTATGTATTTCATGACTTCTCTCGACCCATAGCTTACAGTATTTTATTGAGGTCTCTAAGCAGGTCTGAACTTTAATAAAAAACAAATTTGTATGCCAGGTGGAGTGGCAGATGCTTCCCATCATAGAACTAGTGAGCCTGAGACAGGGGGATCACAAGTTTGAGGTCATCCTAGGTGACATAGAGAAACCCTGTCTCAGAAAAGAAATGTGTAAATATACAAATGCATAAAATTATATAGAGATACACGACCACAAAATACATTGATCAGCTCTAGTGCTGTAAGTACCATGGGCAGCTGTGCTGGGTCACTTCAGTTGTCAGCTTGACACACCTGAGAGGAGGGAACCTCAGTTGATAAATTTTTTCCATTGGACTGGCCTGCAACCATGTCTGTGGGGGATTTTCTTAATTGCTGAGTGAAGTGGGAGGGTCCAGCCCACTGTGGGTGGTGCACCCCTGGGCAGGGGTCCTGTATTATATAAGAAAGCAAGCTGAGAATGGGCCAGGGGAGCAAGCCAGCCAGCAGAGTTCTTCCATGGTCTGTGCGCCAGGCTCTTAGGCATGAATGGATAAGGAAACTGGCATTGCATACAATGGGCTATGATTCTGCCCTGAAAATGAATATGCTCTCACCACTAGCTACAGCGTGAGGGAGCCTGGAGGACTATGCAAAGTGAAAACAACATGTGGTTTCACTCATATGTGAGATAGAAAACAAAGCTGTGGTCATGTGGGAAGGTCAGAGGAAATGGGGAAATGTAGGTCAGAGGGCATAAAGAGGCAGATGTCTAAGATGAACAAATCTAGATATTTAATATGACTTAAGACTCTAGGTCCTGCTGGGTGTGGTGGTGCAAGCCTTTAATCCCAGCACTCAGGAGTCAGAGACAAGTGGATTTCTGTGATATTTAAGCCAGCCTGGTCTATATAGCAAGTTCCAGGCCAGAAGGGGCTACAGGAAGACCCTGTCTAAAAAAGACTCTAGGTCCTCATATATTATATATGGAATTGGAGCTACAAATATAGACACAGACACACATACCATAACACACAGACATACAGACACACACACATACACACACACTGATGGCTATGTTAATTTGCTTCCCATGGGAACATTTTTACCATCTACACATATCCCATAACATGATATTGTGTACATTAAATATACACTGTAAAATATTCTTTTTGAAAAATTATGAGCAAGGAAATCTTTCTCTTCTGAAAACATTCCTTGGAAAGATATAGTACATTAATGAGCCCCACCAATGGACAAGTCACCACAGACCCCTGCCATACTGTTCCTTACAACTGGACCTTGTCCTGGGGTAGTGGTCTTTCAGACAGGGGTCAGTCCAGCTCTCCAACATTCTTCTTCTCCTCTCCTTTCCAGTGTCAGACAGGACTGAAACATCCCTCTAAAAGCTGCAGCACATAAGAATTGTTTGTAGAGTCAATGGGTTCTTTATAGAAGAATCACTTAAAACCACAAAGTCTGAGCGTTCTCTTTTTGGGAAACAAACTTGGGGGAAGAAATGAGCAGCACCATGAGTTTTGCTCTTGCTGAGGGCCCTGATGTGAGGCTGGAGGTGATTGATGGTAAGCAGGTGATGCCGAGGGTCCCTCCAAACTCATCTTAGCACTTTTCATGAAAATAAGTGACCCAGCATAAAGCCCATAGTGACACTTCCCAGAGCAGCTTGATAAATGGCCAGACACTGGGGGGGGCTTTATACAGACCTGCCTGGCTGCCTGAGTGGGTTTAATGCTAACATCTGAGCTGGAAATCATATCTTCAAAGCTACAGGAGGAGGCCAGAAAAAGGCAACTCAAGCCTAAATCAGCCCAGCAGCTTGCTGTCAGAAAAGCCAGAGATATTGTATGCTCTACAACTGTAAAGTTGGGAAAAGATAACCTGAGAGCTCAAGAAAGGGTACAGTGTAGAATCATCTCCATTTCTTTGTTTCTTTGGAGGTTTTGTTTTCAGATGGAATGCAGTGCCCCTTTCGTAAATCACACCAATTCTTCTTAAAGTGAAGAGAATTATGGTGACGGTTTAGGGGGATGCTGGATTCCCATCACCAGTTTTAGAACTGGGAAGCAGAAAGATGTTGATGCTCGTGATCCCTGACATCAAGGCGCAGGTGCTTGGGACCCTGCACTAACCTCTGAATGTAGGTGTGAGTTCTATCTGCCATTAACCAACGTAAGAAATCTTTGCCAAGTGCCCATCAAATTCATCAAATGAAGACAATGATCATAACAACAATGATAGTGGCAGTGATGGTGATGGTGATAGTGATGATGGTGATAATGATGATGATGGTGATGAAGATGATGGTGATGATGGTGATGATGCTGATGATGCTGATGATAGTGATGGTGATGGTGATGATGATGATGATGGTGATGATGGTGATGATGGTGATGATGATGATGATAGTGATGGTGATGATAGTGATGGTGATGGTGATGATGGTGATGGTGATGATGGTGATGATGGTGATGGTGATGATGGTGATGGTGATGATGGCGATGATGGTGATGATGGTGATGATGATGATGGTGGTGATGATGATGGTGATGATAGTAATGGTGATGGTGATGATGGTGATGATGGTGATGATGGTGATGATGATGATGGTGATGATGATGATGATGGTGATGATTATGATGATGGTGATGATGACGATGATGATGGTGATGATGATGATGATGATGATGATGATGATGATGGTGATGATGATGATGATGATGATGATGGTGGTGATGATGATGATGGTGATGATGGTGATGATGATGATGATGGTGATGATGGTGATGGTGATGATGATGGTGATGATGGTGATGGTGATGATGATGGTGATGATGGTGATGGTGATGGTGATGATGGTGATGGTGGTGGTGATGGTGATGATGGTGATGGTGATGGTGGTGATGATCATGGTGATGATGATAGTGAGGGTGATGGTGATGGTGGTGATGGTGATGATGATAGTGAGGGTGATGGTGATAGTGAGGGTGATGATGGTGATAATGATGATGATGGTGATGGTGATGGTGATGGTGATGGTGATGGTGATGGTGATGGTGATGATAGTGATGGTGATGGTGATGATGGTGATGGTGATGGTGATGATGGTGATGGTGATGGTGATGATGGTGATGATAGTGATGGTGATGGTGATGATGGTGATGATGGTGATGGTGATGATGGTGATGATGGTGATGATGGTGATAGTGATGTTGGTGATAGTGATGTTGGTGATGATGGTGATGGTGATGATGGTGATGGTGATGATGGTGATGATGGTGATAATGGTGATGGTGATGGTGGTGATGATGATGGTAGTGATAGTGTTGGTGATGATAATGTTAGTAAAGTTAGTGAGGGTGATGTTGATGGTGGTGGTGATCTTGATGATGGTGATGATGGTGATGGTGATGGTGATGGTGGTGATGATGGTAGTAACAATGTTGGTGATGATGTTTGTAGTGTTAGTAATGTTAGTGAGGGTGATGCTAATGATGATGGTGATAGTGATGATGATGATGATGATGATGGTGATAATGGTGTTGATGAAGGTGATGATGGTGATGGTGATACTGATGTTGATAATGGTGCTGATGGTGATGATAATGGTGATGGTGATGGTGATGGTGGAGATGATGATGATGACACCTAACTCAGACTTTGTGATGACCATATGTAATGGAACACAGTGCTGTGGGGATATTGTGCTAGTTAGTTTTTGTTGACCTGACACAAACTAGAGTCACTTGGGAAGAGGGAACATCAGTTGAGAAATGTCCCCCTTTGGATTGGCCTTTCCCATGTCCCTGAAGCAACTGAGTCATTTTCTTTCTTCTTTCCTTCCTTTTTCTTTGAGACAGGATCTCCTCCTAGTAGCCTAGCTAGTCTGAATGTTACTATGTATATCAGGCTGAGCTTGCAGAGATCTGCCTGCCTCTGCTTCCCATGTACTGGGATTAAAGGCATGTACTACCATAGCTGCCTAAGCCACTTGCTAATTGCTAATTGGTGCAGAAGGACCCAGCCCACTGTGGACAAGTACTATGCTGGGCAGGTGGCCCTGGGCTATCTTGGAAAGTAATCTGAACCAGGTGTGATGGTGCACACCTTTAATTCCAGAACTCTTGTGGTAGAGGCAGGTGGATCTCTGTGACTTCAAGGCTAGCCTGGTCTACACAGGGAGTTCCATGCAGACCAAAGATACATAGTTGAGACCTTGTCTTGAAAAAAAGAAGGAAGGAAGGAAGGAAGGAAGCAAGGAAGGAAGCAAGGAAGGAAGCAAGGAAGGAAGCAAGGAAGCAAAGAAAATGAAAAGAAAAAGG
The DNA here is from genome assembly GCA_009823505.1 of Rhizomys pruinosus. Taxonomy (NCBI): domain Eukaryota; kingdom Metazoa; phylum Chordata; class Mammalia; order Rodentia; family Spalacidae; genus Rhizomys; species Rhizomys pruinosus. Next base: position 3,426,299 of record VZQC01010425.1, read on the forward strand.
AAAAAAGAAAAGTTGCCAGCAAGGCTAAGCAAATCAGTAAGAAGTGTTCTTCTGTGTTCTCTGCTTCAGTTCCTGCCTCCAGGTTCCTGCCTTGAGTTCCTTCCGGTTTCCCTCAGTGATGGATTGTGACCTGGGAGTTCTTAGCTAAAATAAGTCCTTTCCTCCCCAAGTTGGTTTTAGTCAATGTTTCATAACAGCAACAGGTATCAAACTAGAACACAAATACTTAGTCTAACAGTACTTTTATGATCCTTGGTCAAGTTCATGTCTATATCCAGTTGTGTTTTTATTATTCTTGTGCTTGGAAACTTCTTTTGGAGTAGTCATCCTTTGTGATTGATTGGTTAAAGACCTATTATACATACACAGGGCCACTGACAATTTGTAAAATTTATAAATACTTAGCTTTTTGTAGTTATCTTTTTCAAATATTTTATTTATCATTTTTAATTTATGTGCATAAATGTATTGCCTGCATGTATGTAAGTGCACCTGTGTTCTGCAATGCCTGTGGAGGTCAGAAGAGGGTGTTAGACTCCCCTTGGAAGTGGAGTTACAGACCATATTAGCACCATGTGGGTACTGGGAATTGAACCTGGGTCCTCTGCAAGAGCAGCTAGTGCTCTTAACTACTGAGCCAGCTCTCCAGCCCCTGTAACTATCTTTTAACTTTGTTTTTGTTTTTGGTTACTTTAAATATTTGGATACTGTTTTGACATATTTGGATCTACAGATTGTTTCTATAGTTTCTTCAGAGGGTTTACTGCTTAGAAAGCACCTTCTCTAAGTTAATTAATCTTTTAACAAAGATCTCCATTTTTCTTGCTCTATATTTGATTTCCTAATCCATCTGATTTTTGTGAGTACATGCATGTGTGTATATGTGTGTGCACATATCCATATGTGTGCAGGTGTGTGAGAGCTGGGTGTCAGTCTCAGGTCTTGTTCCTCAGGAGACAACCATCTTGGCTTTTTGCTCAATATTTTATTTCTTAAAACAGAGTCTCTCACTGGCTTGGCATTTTCCAAGCAGGCAAGGCTAGCGGAGAGTGAGGCCCAAGGGTTCACTTGTCTCTGCCCCCTAGCAGTGAAACTACAGTGTGTGCTGTCACGTGGGTTCTGAGACTTGAGCTCTAGTCCACATGCTCTTTATTGACTTTACTAACTGGGCCTTGTCCCCAGCCCCATTTGGATTATTTTAATGTAAAGTAAAAATTAAGGGTTTATTTTGTCTGTTGCTTTGTTTCAGAATATTTAATGGCGACCCAGCATTAAGTAAAGTATAATGACACATATGTAAAAAAAATACCATAATAAAATCCTTTGATTTTTATCACACCTAAAAATGTAATTTTAGGAACTAGTGTTGGGGCTCATTTGGTACAGTACCTGCTTACCATGCCCAAAGCCCTAGGTTTGATCCCTAATACTGCATAAAACCAGGCATGGTGGCACATACCTATAGCCTCAGCACAGAGAAGATAGAGCCACGAGGATCAGAAGGTCATCCTTAAGGTCATCCTCAACTACATAGTGATGATGGATTAGAGGCCAACCTGGACTATATGAGATCCTATCTCAAAACAACAACAACAACAACAACAAAAAGTTCATTTAAAAAACAAAAAGTATTTTTTTCTACTTGATCTTAGAATCCCAATTTGATCATATAATTTCTCTATAGGCAACTTGCCCTGACCGTGTCATCTAAGAATGACTGTCAATGTGTCTAGATGTATTCAAGAAGCAGAGGACTTACATGGATGCTTGCTGCCTGTGTAGCCCTGTCTGGAGGACAGCCTTCTTCCCCTGATGGCTTGAATCTGGAAGCCCCCCACAGGCTTGTGTTCCTAATGCCTGTTCCCCAGCCAGTTGCACTACCTTGGAGACTGTGGAACCTTGGAAAGATGGAGCTTAGCTGGTAGACATGGGTTACTGAGGGAAACCTCTGAAGGTTAGAGCTGGGACCCTAGTTTTAGCTGCTCTCTGCACCCCAGTGCCCTGTGAACTGCTGCCATGACCTCTCTGATGGGCTGACATCCCCAGAAACCATGAGCAGAAATAATCTTTCTTCCCATGTTGTTTCTGTCAGATATTCCATTCAATGTCATGGGCATAGTTAACGCACCCCATTGTGTTTCCTGACTCCTTAGTCTACCATGCTGAGCTCAGGATAACTTCTGCTGGTTTGTTGTCTCCTGTGTGGCCATAAATTCCAATTCCATGTGGTTCTAAGGAAGCAACTTCATAGTAAAATGTTTAACAAATGCAAAAGCTGGCCCTGAGCAAGCTCAGTGTCCAGCCTGTAGACACGTGCTTCTTCATGAAGGCCACACATGAAAGCCTACACATACCAGTAGTGCTTCAATACATGACAAGAGCCGTGGGTGCTGGGATCTTCCTGCTCAGACAGGCTTCTAGAGTACTCACAGAGACATCTGAATCCCATCTCCTCTCAAGGATCAGAGAACCCACCAATGGGTGGCTCAAGCCGGAAAAGCTCAAGATGAGGCTCGGCAGCTGAAAGAAGAGCTCCCAAATCCAAGAAATGTGCACAATGAAAACAGAAGGAAGACTGAAAAGAGGAAGAAATTGGCAGGAGAGGGAGGGGACGAGACACAAGTGAATATGACCAAAATACATTGTGTACATGTATGAAAATGTCATAATGAAACCCATTATTATTACAATTGAAATATGATTTTAAAAAAGAAATGTAAGCCTTGAGATAAGTAAAGATAATGACAGATTGTCACCCACTGAATAAAATAGAAAGCCCTAAGTCCATTCTGCATCAGATAAAAACACAACTGAGTAAGTTACACATTGGATTGGGAACAAGATCCACGCATGGTTCTAAGGTATTCTTCACAATATGGGCTGAAGGAGGGAAGAATGAGACATCCAGCCCAACCTGAGTCACAGACTGTGCATCAGCAGTCCATGGGAGTGCTGCTAACACAGGGACTAGAAGTAGGGGACACAGGGCCACCCCTGGCCTCTCTTGCCATAAATGCTCCACGGGGACCAGTTACAAGAAGTGTCAGCCAGATCCAGATGCAGAGATCAACAGTGTCAGTCAGTAACTGAGATCTGGGAAGTCAGAAAGTGAGGAGACCTGACAGCTAAATGCACAGCACTGGGGGCAGGCATGAGTGACCAGGGAGTCCATGGGATTCTCTGCTCCTGTTGGCTGTGCTACAGCAGGATGTTCCTGTTTACGAAGAGACACACTCCAGAGTCCAGGGCCATGGGGGGACGTGTGGGCGAGTCATTTTTATGTATTTTTTATTGTTTGTTTATTTGTTTCTTTTTTTAAAATTTATTTATTTATACATATATTTTTTATCAAATCTAGACCCATGTTCCCCCATTTCCCCACCCCTCCAGAGCTCATACATTCTGCCAAACATGTTATTCATCTCTTTCTCAGTCTTTCTCAATATTCTCCATGTGGAAGTTGACTGTTTTGAGCAGAAGTTCACTGTTTCAGTCAGTTCTTTGATGCAGTCCTTTCTGTTGTTGTTGTTGTTGTTGTTGTTATTTCCAATATGCATCACTCCCAACTGCTTTGGACAAAAGCTCAAGGGGCCATGCACAGGAAATACTTACAATTGGGTAATTGGCACTAGCATCCACAGATGAGGGATACCATTCTTCCTTTGTTTTTCTGGGACTGTGTTACTTCACTCAGCATGATGTCCTCTAGCTCCAGCCATTTTCCTGCAAAGCTCATTTAAATTCATTTGGAAAAACATAAGACCCCGAATAGCCAAAACAACCCTGAGTGAAAGAGCTACACAGGGGGCATCTCTATACCAGACTTCAAACTATACTACAGGGCTATAGTCATAAAAACATCCTGGTACTGGCACAAAAACAGACCTGTTGGCCAATGGAACAAAACTGAAGATCCAACCTGAGCACATACAATTTCTGCCATCTCATATTTGACAAGGGGGCCAAGAAGACACAATGGAGGAAAGACAGCATCTTCAGCAAGTGGTGTTGGCAAAACTGGTCACCACCTGTAGAAGAACGAAACCAAACCCCTACCTCTCACCTGTGCAAAAATCAACTCCAGATTGGACACATTTAAAGAACTCTTCAACGTGAAAACCTCCCAAAATTCTGAAGGCAGTAGAAGAAAAAGTTGGAAGCAGACTACAAGACATAAGCTAAGTGTAGGAAAAGACTTCCTAAATCAGACAACAGCTGTGCAAGAATTAAGTTTGACAATTGACAAATGGGACCTCATTAACCTCAAAAGCTTCTGTACATCAAAAGAAACAATCAAGGAAGTAAAGAGAAAACCCACAGAGTGGGAGGAAACCTTCACCACAGATACATCAGTCAAAGCATTGATTTCCAGAATATATAAACTACTCAAAAAACAAAGAAGAAAGAAAACAAATGACCCACTCAATAGATGGAGCAAAGAACTGAATAGAGACTTCACAAGTGAGGAGTTAGAGATGGCTGAGAAACACCTCAAGAAGTGTTCAACATCACTAATCGTTAAGGAAATGCAAATCAAAACCACTTTAAGATATCATCTTACTCCAATAAGACTGGCTAGGATCAAGAAAATAAATGATACCAAGTGCTGGAGAGGTTGTGGGGAAAGGGGAACACTCATCCACTGTTGGTGGGAATGTAAACTCGTGCAGCCACTATGGAAAGCAGTGTGGAGAACCCTTGAAAGACTTGGAATGAACTTGCCACCCGACCCAGCCATACCACTCCTAGGCATGTACCCCCAAGACTCACCCCACCACAGAGATACATGCACACCCATGTTTATTTCAGCTCTCTTCACAATAGCAAAGAGCTGGAACCAACCCAAATGCCCCTCAACTGATGAGTGGATAGAGAAAATTGGTACATTTACACAATGGAGTTCTATGCGGGAGAGTAATTTTTAAAAGGTCCAGAAAAAAGTTATTTGTTTGAACTTTGAAAATTTTTGTATAGACCTTGTATTAAAAAAAAAAAACATTTCTGGGGCTGGGGAGATGTCTCAGTGGTTAAAAGCACTGACTGTTCTTGCATAAGACTCCATATCAAATCCTAGCACCCACATGGCAGCTAAAAACCATCAGTTTCAAGGGATGTGAAGCGTTGCACTACATAAGTGCACTTACACAAAAGCAGGCAATACACTCATACATATTAAAATTTAAATAAATAAATTTTTAATTTAAAAAGGCATTTTAGATTTTCGAAAACTGGTACATTCATGTGTAAAGAGAGAATAAACACTCTGAAACTCTGTGGGAACTTCAGCAGCCTGAACCCACTTGAGGCATTCTTGAGTTTTTTTGTTGTTTTTTGTTGTTGTTGTTGTTGGTGGTGGTGGTGGTGGTGGTGGTATTGTTTTATTGTTTTGTTTTGTTTTGTTTTGTTTTGTTTTGTTTTGTTTTGTTTTGTTTTGGGGGTTTTTTGGTGACCCCAGCTGTCCTGGAATTTACTCTGTAGATTAGGCTGGCCTTGAACTCACAGAGATCCACCTGCCTCTGCCTCCTGAGTGCTGGGATTAAAGGCATACACCACCATGCCTGGCAGGGCATGCTTGTTTTACAAGCTGCACAGTTCTGACATGGAGCATTCCCAGGTCACACGAGTGGAGTCCCAGCTTAACAAGGAAGGCACACTCCCCAAAACCCGCACATCGCTCAGTGATGCATCCCTCATGACTTTGCCAGCGTTCTAAATAAAGGAAGGACAGTGAGCTCCAGGGATGATCCCAGTCAGCTGTCAGCCACTAGCCCAGGAGAACTGGAAAAGACCAACTGGCTCCACCAGAAGGGTGGAGAGAAACTTCTGTCCTTGGACTCTGGTCAAATGAACATCCAGCCAGGAGAGATGAAAGGATCTTAGCACCGGGACAAAGGCAGCACTAAAAATAGCCAAGGCTACCATTTATGCCCTGTGCTAAGTCCTCTGCACACACGACGTCACATGGCCATACGGCAGGCCCCATGATGTGAGTGAGCACAGCCAGGGAGGTCACAGTGATCCTGTGAAGGAGTCAAGAGTACTGTCTTTCACAGAGGAGGAACCCAATGTAAAGACCTGCAGTCAAGGCCTGACTTCTGCCTTCTAAGGCTTTTGGTTATTGTTGTTTTGCTCTGTCTTTGCATTTGTTTTATTTGGGGGTACTGGGGATGGAACTTCTAGGTCTTCCTGCACACTAGGTAAGCTCTAAGCACTAAGCTGTATTCTCAAACATCTTTTCTTTTATTTTGACATGACTTCTCACCAGATTCCCCCTGCTGGTCATGAACTTGCAGTCCTCCCTGTCCCCATAAGTGGCAAGGAAAGCAGGCTTCTACCACCCAGGCCTGGCTTGGACTCTTTTTCTCTGACATAATAACATGCACATTCCTGGGGTACAGTGTGATATATTAGCACATGTGCAATGTTGTCCTCCACACAGAGCGATTACCATTCCCACCACCTCAAACAGTGCTCACTTCCTAGTGCTGGGGACATATCAAGTCCTTTCTTTTAGCTATTTGAAATGGGTAATAAGTTACTACTGGCTGCCGCTATTCCACAGCGGTAGAACTGACTGTTTTTGTCCCCCCAGTCACCAACCCTTGTCTCCCATTCACTGCCCCTCCCCCACATACACTCCCTGACTCTCAGAACCCCTCTTGTGCTGTTTGCTCCTGAGCTCACAGATTCAGCCTCCACACGGGAGGGCAAGCAAAAGCAACATTTCTCTTTGCGCACTTACGTTCACTGACAATGTCCTGACGATCCACTGCCTTTGCAGCAAAAGTACGGTGGAAACTTTGAGCACCTCTCACTCTTATGCAGCGTCGGAACAGACCCCCAAACCCTGTGATTTGAATTCAGTCTTTATTGTCCCACTCAGTGAAGTAAAGCCGCAGACTGTCACAGTCCAAACTTCTTCTGTAACATACTTGGGATAAAGGGCTGCTGCTTTGGGAGGTCCCCATCCCCCATCCCATCATCCATGGTCTGAGGGGGTCATTCTTTCAAACATTTGGACACTGACAGCATCCAGGGCTAAGCACAATGCTGTTCTATTCATCAGAACCATTTCAGCAACTGTATCTAGAAGCAGCACATCGGAAATATTGCCATGGATACAGAGCTGCTGCGTGATAATGCTAGCTGAGGCAGGAGTCCATCTGCTTTGCACTTAGGTGTTAACAGCCTGCTACCTCTTTACGCCCATGGTGAGGGATTTCTCCTAGACACCTAGAGCAGCCAGGGAGGGCAAAGGTTCCCTGCCAGGCAGCAGAAGGAGCTGAACCAGGAGACTACTGGGTTCAGGGGACATTCCCAGGTTTATTATTCCATGTGTTCACTCTGTAATTCATGGTCCTGTCTAGTCACATATAGCTGTCAAGAGAAGTCTCCCAGTCTGGTAAATCAGGCAGATGATGAACAGGAACTAGCATAGAGAAGAACCATGCATGGGCACCTTTCAATGTCTTCAAAGATACAGTCCCCAAGCAAGCCTTAGGACAGGAAGGAAGAAGCTAATAAAGTTAGAATGGAAGGCTCCAAATATATGACCCCAATAGTAATGAGCCATGAGTCAGAGGAGAGGCCTCCCACTGTCACAGCAACAGAGCAGAACTGTCTTGTATTTTCCCTGCCCCTGAAGGCAGGTGGCCCAGACCATGCCCCCTCCCTCCTCTCCCTTGACAGACATCGGAAACCATTCTGGTCAGGTGGCCAGAGGGAACGGGCTCTGCCTCAGACACTGCATTCCTGATTCGTGTCTAGGCTCAAATGTCTAAAGCACAGAGAAGCAATTGCGCCTACAAAGTACCCTAAGAACCCAAGGCAGAAGCTCTGAGAACCAGGGGACTTGTAGGATGTGGAGGAAGAACAAACATTGAATGAACCAAGAACAAAATTCCTTCTGGAACCTTCCTGGCAGTATCTCCAATAATCTTTGGCCATTCCAATCCACTCTAGACCACCCAGTTCCTCCTACAACATGTTGCGATCCCGCCGTTCAAAGACACTGCTTAAACCAGACAATACGCCTATTGATATTAATAATGATAACGACAGTAAGTAGGCTAATGACTAATAGAATTTTTAGATAAAATTATGGTATCAGTGATATGTAATATATTTTTATTATTTTGTTCTCATACTTTCTAGTCTTCATAAGATTCTACTAGTCAGGTACTTTTTTTTTTTTCCACAAAACCTTTCACTCTTTCATTTGTAATTGTGAAAAGAGAAATAACACACTCTTGGATGGGGGCGCGCTACCTGGAGCCTGGTCAACCTACCTGGTGTCACATCTTTAAAGAAAACTGACTCTTGAGCCAGGCGTGGTGGTGCACGCCTTTAATCCTAGCACTTGGGAGGCAGAAGCAGGCGGATCTTTGTGAGTTCAAGGCCAGCCTGGTCTTCAGAGTGAGTTCCAGGACAGCTGGGGCTACAGGGAGACCCTGTCTTGAAAAAGAGAAAAAAAAAAAAAAAAAAAAAAAAAAAAAAAAACCTGACTCCCTCTTCTACTACTTATCAATTGCCAATAGTTCCTAGGCTAGAGGCGGAGCTTCTTGCTTATCTCTACCTCCCTGCTAGGATTTTGTCTGGCTCGAGGCTATCTAGGTCACCATACATGTTGTTACCATGGTTGTGAGCTCAACTGTGTAGCCGTCCTGTTGTCAAGAAAACACTGTTTCTTTGTAATGGTCCACCATCTATAGCTCTTAAAATTTTTCCATCCCCTCTTGTTCAATGGTCCCTGAGCCTTGAGAAGAGATTATGTGATATAGGTGTTCCATGTAGAGCTGAGCACACCACAGTCTCACTCTCTGTGTCCAGTTGTAGGTCTCTGTTTTAGTCACCAGCTACTCCTGCAAGTAGAAGCTTCTCTGGTGAGAACTGAGAGATGAATTATCTACGAGTATAATGATAAGTCATTAGGAGTTGGTTTAATACTCTTCCATTTAGCAGAATAATAGCAGTAGGCTCTCCCTTATGGCCCATTACCTGACCCATCTAGCCGTAGATTTTTGGACCTGATAATAATACAAAATCTGGGCTCCATGTTGTGAAGTAGACCTTAAATCCAATCAGAAAGTGGTTGGTGGTTCCCACAACATTTGTGCCACTATGGCACCAATGGGCACATCTTGCCAGGCCAATATTATTGTAGCTCAGATTGTTCACAGCTAAGGTAGGTGGATGATTTCTTTTCTGGTAGCATGCTGACCACCTTCCAACACTATGAAAGCCAGCCAGTAGAGATGAAGCTTCAAGATCAGAGCCAGCTTGTTCTCTCCTTGTTTGTTCTATGCCCCATGTATGGAGTGACTTCAGCAATAAGGTCTTACCATCAAGTCCTGGTGAGTAACTGTGATGGTTAATCCTGAGTGTCAACTTGACTGGACTAAGGGACAAATAAGAGAAAAAGGGTCTTCTGATTGGACCGCCTCAACCCGGATGGCCCACCCCAAATGTGGGCGTTACCTTCTGCCGGACCCTGACTAATACAGTAACCAAGAACAATGGCAATAGGCAACATTTTTGAAGGATCTATGGAACCTCCCTGGTCAACGACTCCAAAAAAGAGGAGTCCATTCCTGGCATTTGGCTTTTGATTTGTTAGCCTGCAGTTCCTAGGATGGGCATTGTGTCACCATCATGGGTTAAAGCCACTTGACTCTTTTATGTTGTATATGTATATATATTTAAGTACATTTTATAGTCATTCCTATAGTCATAGGTTTCCATATGACTTTGTCAAAAGGCCTTTAGTGTTAGTTATCCCTCTCGCATTCCCTCTTCTGCCCTGCCCTCCCATTCCCTACCTCATTTAACCCTTCCTACTCTGTTCTTCTTCTCTCCCCCTCTATATCACTACATTCTATCTCCCCTCCCATTGGACTTACTTTTATTGTTGATGAAAGTATGCTTGAGAGGTGGATATCCCATGACCAGGAGGAGGAAGCAGTCTCTTTCTGATCCAAGCACATTTGCTTCTGATAAACCTCAGAGACCACAGGGACCCAAGGCCCTAGGGAATTAGACCCATGACATTTCATAGTAACATGTGGCCCTTCCCAACCACAGTTGTGGAACCCAATCACCTCCCATAGAACTTCTGGGAAATCCAGAAACCTGGGATTGTCAGTCAGCATGTCTAGACAGGAGTCCTTACCTAGGATTAAAAAGCAACAGAGACATGCCTCATCTGACCCAGCTCTGTGTCATCTCTGCCCACATATTTTGGTCATGGAGATGTTTTCAACCTTTTTGCAGAAAAGGCCACATCCCTTTGCTTTATCAGCTTTATTGCCATTCTAGAACAAAATAAAGCAGTAGGTAGACACGGTTTACAGGGTCATCAATGTGGACATGAAGTCCTCCTCCCATCTGTGAGGTAGGGAGGTTCAGTGAGTCCATGGAGACCCGGGAGCTTGTCAGAGATTCCTTTCAGCTTCTTTAAAGCACACACTCATTTTTCCACCTCAATTATTCACTATATTTTGGTGATACTGAGGAAACTGTACTACCGTAGTACCTTCTTTAGGTTTTTACTTATTAATAAAAGAATTTAAGAGCAAACCCAAACAAAAGCTCAAGGACAGTTTTGTTAGCATTTAAAAGAAAAACCCCAAGGCAGAGGAACTAAATCTCCGAAAGGAGGAGAGAAGGGAAACAGTCAGGAATGAGTTAACCCTGCGTGGAGGTCAGCTACTCACAAGGTGAACAGGTGAATGGCCAACCACATGGTGGGGAGGGGCATTTTAGAGAAAACATGCTTAGAACAGAGATAGAAAGAAGACTTACTAGTCAACAGGACTACATTTTGTTTTTTTTGTTTTTTTTCTATATGTCTGCATGCAGGTCTGTGCACCCGTGTCATGCAATGCCGCGGAGGTCAGAAGAGGGTGTCGGATTCCCCTGGAACTGGAGCTCTCCTGGAATTGGAGTTACAGACGGTTCTCAGCCGCCATGTGGGTGCTGGGGATCGAACCCGGGTTCTCTGCAAGAGCAGTTGGCGCTCTTAACCGCTAGGCTATCTCTCCAGCCCCAGGACTACATTTTGTAAACTACTACTTGAGGAGGTGGAAATTCTGGGAAGGAAAAGCACGTTACCTCATTAAAGGGATAATTATCATGCCCATCTCTTCAGCATAGCTTAAGGTAAGCCCACCTTCCTAGAACTGGTACAGGCTTCCTGAGGGCCTGCCCAACTGGATTAACTCTTGAGGGAGGAGACAATGGCATGGGTAGATTCCATCTTTACTGTAACATCCCCCCCCCCACCTCAAGAGGTAACCCTAAAATTATTTAGGGGATGAGTTGAAATCAGGGATACATATAACCCATTTTTACCATGAAAATCTAGGGACTCAATTCTAAGTTCTTCACAAGAAGGGATCACTGCCTGGACTGGGCTTCTAGTCCCGAACCGGGAGTATCCTCCCCAGGCAGCAGGAGATAAGGAATCAGAGCTCCCTTCTGGCATTCCTGCCCAGAGAACCAAGAGCAAACCCACAACTGCTGCTTCTGGGGTCCCTGTCCTGATATGCCTGCCCAGTTTCCATCTCTTATTCTTAGTAAGTGAGAGCTGGGACAGTTGGTCAAGTGCTTTCCATATAAGCCTGAGGAGCTGAGCTTAGATTCTGAGCATCCACACAAAAGCTGGGCACAGTGGTACCCACATGTAACCTCAGTACTGGGGACACAGGGACAGGAGGACCCCTAAGCTCTCTCACCAGCCAGTCTAGCCCAATTCATACGCTCCAGGTTCAGTGAAAGACTCGAAAAATAAGAAAACAATAGAGGAAGACACTCATCCTCAACCTCTCACCTCCACAAAGACACACACACACACACACACACACACACACACACACAAACTCTCTCAAGATACTGCATGCCCCCTGTTTTTTTGTCAACACGCCTACATTTTAATCCACCTAAGCCTAGTAGTCAATTTACGGACAATAATTTCTCATTTTCCTCTCCTCCGTCTCTTCCCTCTCCTCTCTTCTCCTCTCCTAGCCTCTTTCCCTTCTTTCCTACCTTTCCCTTCCTTTCTCCTCTCCCTGTTAAAGAATGCTTTTGACTTTGAAATAAGAACAATCTTTCACTAATTCGTTACAGAGTTTTCTCCTCTGTGAGTTTTTTTTTTTTTTTTTTTAAGTCACAAAGCAGGCTTTTATTGCTCTTCAAAGACTTTGGTGACATGTTGGTGGTCCTGGTGCATGACACATTTCCTTCCTTACACTGAGTCTCTCCAGTGTGTTACAAACACCATCTTACTCTCAGGCTTGGAACTGAAACCACCGTGGTAGGCGTGGCCTAAGGGCTGCTTTTTATTTTCTGTTCTTAAGTGCTGGGAGGCCAAAACAGGAACCTAATTATACCAAGTCAGTAAGAGCAGGCAGTCCCTATCAGATCTTGCTGGGCTCAGCACAGTTCCCCGGGAACTGCTGGGGAGTTCTTCCGCCACCAAATCCATTTGGCTCTACTTAGGAACTAAGTACAGGAAGGTAGTTATTGTACAAGATTAGTTTCCTGTAGGCCGTAAATTGGCAGTAGGAGAAAAAATACAGGATGAATTTATTAGCGTGCAAGGTCAGCTCAAAGGAAAGGGAGGCGAGGAGACTGGGCTGTTTTCCTTTCTCTGAGCCCACCTCCCTCCCCAACCTCTGCTAGGCTGAAAAAAAAGACCCTTTAACTACTTAATTACTTCTTAATAGTTTTAAGCAAATTCAAATGCAGCGTGTTGCTAAGTGCCTGAAGGTAAGGCCGGCCTGTACTATGTCTGGAATGCTGGCCTGAGCCTGGCTGAAACCTGACTAGAAATCCTGACAATCCCCAGCTTTGTGCGAATTCTTGCCTTATTTGGCACTGATTGGTGAGGGGATTTGCTTTGAAGCTTGAATTTTACATTTGGGAATAAAGGAGCAGATTCTAAGGGAGGAAGAAAAGAAATTCAACCAGTCAAAATAAAATTGTTTCCCACCCCGGGCTAGAGAAGGGCCCCCGGCGAGTGTAGATAACTGCTTTAGAGAAGAGTAGAGTTTAAAAACAAAAGTGCAGGCTCCTGCGTCCAAGAAAGGGAGCCCCTTAGGTGGGCTGTGAGCCTCACAGAAACACCCAGCCAGGGAAGCGCGCTTCCTCACCTGAGCTTCTTCATCAAGTTGGAAATTAAACCTTTCTACTTTTATTCTTTTGATATTTTTTTCCAAATGGCTTAAAGTTGTCCACGAAAATGAGGCCGCTCAGGGCTAGTAAGAGGATTGGTTGTGCAGATCCAATTTTTCAAATTTGAATGGTGCAGTGGTCTTCATGAGACACTCCTTGGTGCCCTTGTTCCCAGCTGGTCTCTGCTGCCACACATTCACGTTTCCGGCCTGCACTGATGGGGCAGAGAAGGCTGGGTGATTCAATGATTCCTGGAAGGAATACCCTGTTGCTCTGGCATGGTGGTACACACCTTTAATCCCATCAGAGGTACGCTAGCCTGGTCTCCATAGTAAGTTCCAGGCCAGCCAGTACTATAGTATAATGAGACTTGGTATTACAAACCCCCCAGAAGAAAGAATGGAAGGAAGAAAGAATGGAAGGAAGAAAGAATGGAAGGAAGGAAGAGAGAGAGAGAGAGAGAGAGAGAGAGAGAGAGAGAGCCTTGTTATGATTTGAATACAAGATACCTCCAAGAGGAGGGGCTAAATATTTGGTTCCTTGTTGATGGCACTGTTTTCGAGGTGGTAAAATCTTTAGAAGGAGGGACAGAGCTAGAGGAGATGGATCACGGGTAGGGTTGGGGCGAGGGCAGGCAGTGATGGTCATAGCCCCGGTCCCACTTCCTGTGCACTCACAGCTCCCCGATCCTCTCACCCCTGCCGCCACGCCTTCTCCATCCCGGCAGACTGCACCTTCACACCGTGAGCCAAAATCAGTCTTTCCGACCATAGATTGTTTCTTGTCAGCTGTTTGATCACAGTGTTGGAAAAGTGACTGGCGCAGACCTCTTTGGAGCAAGCGCTCCTGATGTTTTTGTTGTTACAGAGTATGACAGAGCAGAGTATGGTTTCAACACAGCATGAAATCCACAGTGCTATTTGCTAGAAAGAACAAAGGGCAGTTAACCACCGTGTGGTGGCACTTCCAGCCTAGGTGCCCAGGAGCCTGGTGGGGTGAGGACAGACTGAGGGGAGGCTCCCTATAAGAGAAACTTCTGGATGAACTGGGGCTCAGGGCAGCCAGAGGAATACTGGTAACTTCAACAGCAGGCTGGTTTGTCCAAGCTGAGCTGCAAACACAGAACAAGACTATTCTCCAGGGATGGTTTGCATGTGCTCCAAGGCACCCTCGGCAGAGCCTGGGTGAAGGATACCTCCAAAATACTCAGACCAAGCTGCTTGGTCCTACTGAGAGGGCAAGGGGAGGCAGGGAAGATGTAATCTTCCTCCATCCACTAAGCGACTGGAGAGTGGGTGTGATGCAGATCTCCAGATGGCACTGGATTCCAAGGAAGACAGGATCCAAAGCACCTCCGACAGCAGCCCCAAAGTCCCTCTGGCTTTGGCCTGAACCTCAGTGTCAGGCCAGACACAACCTCCTGTAACCTTTCCAAAGCCCATTATCCTAAAATAAATCCAGGAATCAAGGGAGAAGTTCACATCCCACAGGGTGCAAGGAGGAGCCTCTGCCAGCCGTTGGAGGCCAGGCAACACTTGGCAGCCTGTCCAGTTACTCACAGGAGAGAGTGCAGCCTGTCTGCCACTCCCACCACCAAGGCCACTTTCCATCCCTGGCTGCTCTGACGTTGATCAGCGTCCCTGCCTGCCTGGTCTCTTCCTGTAGACCTGTGTGGCTGTGTGCTTGGGTCTGTGTTCTCTGCTTAGCACATGACAACTGAAAAAGAGAAAATTGGAATATCGGTCTTCTGGATGTCTTGGTTCAGGGGACGTCAGAGATGTGCCTAGTAACTTTCTGTTTCTGCAGCAAAGAAAGAAAACACCTAGAGCTCTGTAAAAGAAAGAAGACCAGGCTCAAAGCCAGCAAGATTCCTGTAGGCTTCCTGTTAAAATGTAGGAAACTTACAGGGGAGATTGGGGTTGAGGTTGTGACTGTGGGGTGGACCTCAGGGAGGTGCCAAGAGGACAGCTAGGCAGCAAGGCAGGCTGTCCTGGACACTACCTCCCTCCTCTTATGCTTAGAGCCCTGCAGCTACCAAAGACTACGCTCCATGATGAAGGTGCCTTCTCCCAGTGCCGAGCAGGTGCTCCACCATGGAACCTTCTAGAATTCATGGTGACTTGGGCTTGACTACCTCTGCCCAGCTTGGATATCCCCCCGTCACCTACACTGTGTCTTCACTGAGCCCACAGAAGGCCTTGCAGGGAGGTAACACTGGCTCGGCCTTAGTCCCTTGCGTCCCTATGTGGGTTATTAATAGCTACTCAGTTGGGGACACCAGGTGACATGACTGCAGGCCCAGATGAGAGGAGGATGTATATAAGTTTTCTCAAAGAACATTTAAAACAGTAGACTGAGTATTTTCACCCTCTGCCCACAATCCCCCAGCCCAATATGAGTCAATCTGGGGAAGCTTACAAACCACCCAAGAACCAAAGCAGACCCTTTCCTTAGCAATGGGCTCAGAAATTTCTGTTTCTTACGTAAAAGACATACCTGACAAAGCAGTGGCAGACGCCCAGTACAGGCCAGATGGGTGGGAGAGCCCAGAAACAGATCCTCACCAATGCCACAAGAGAAACTGGTGATCAATATTTAAGCATTACTGTGTTAAAGCTGGTATATTTAAAGATAGCACATTGTGTGGGATTGTTTTTCTTGGTTTTTGTTTTTGTTTTTTTGAGAAAGTTTCTCCCTGTAGCCCCAGCTATCCTGGAACTCACTATGTAGACCAGGCTGGCTTTGAACTCACAGACATCTGCCTGCCTCAGCCTCTGCCTCCCGAGTGCTGAGATTGAAGGCGTGCACCACCACATGCGGCCGATTGTATCAGATATTTTTTAAATTCTGTATTTAAAAAGCAAAGGCACAAAAACATGTGCTTTATCTAGACGGTGGAGTACTATGCAGCCACAAAAAGAAGGTAACACTGGCACCATGCATCACCCATTAAGGATGGAAAGCCGTATATGGTACAGTACGCCTCATGTAGAAGTCTTGAACTCCAAGCTCATAGTGACAGAAAGGAGCCTGGTGGTTGGCAGGAGCTGGGGTAGATGGGAACAGGGGTAATAATGACTGCGGGGTTTCTTTGCGAGGTGATAAAAATGTTTGGAAATTGCACTGTAGTGTTGGGCGCCTCATCTGAAAGCAATTGTGCCATGGACTTTAAGTGGGTGGATATCATACTACGCTATTATATCTACACAGAAATAATGGAAAATGGGGGCTGGTGGTGGGTTAAGTAGGGATGGCTTCCTTCTTCACCGTGCCCCGTGGGCCTCCATTCTGCATCACCGCTAAGCCATGGTCTCTTCTGGGGGAAAGGCCCCTGGGGTTTGGATAAATGCCCAGTGTTACAATGAAACATCCTGGGGACCTTGGTTCACTGAGTTTCCCGGCTGGCTCACGTGCTCTTCTCTGAGGGCTAGTCCTAATGAAACAGCTCATTCCAGTGCAGCAGAGACTTCCAGAAGGCACTGCCAACTTGGTCAACATCTCAGCAGTCTGAATCCCGTTGGCCTGGAAACCGTGCAAGTTTATCTATTTTGTAACAAAACCCCAACTCAATGAAATATGTTTTCACTCAGAACCTCTCTGGGGCTTTGGGGTTTGCTGTTTATAGGGGAGGGAGCCTCCCTACTACTGGGTTTGTGAGCAGGATGATTTCTCAACCTGGGTAAGCTACTTTGTGTTCCAGAGTGAACACGTCTGTCCATGCCCTGATGACGGTAGAAGCCTGGGCTTAGGTCCCAAATGTCCACCTCTGTAAATGTTGAGGAATAAAAGAAAAAGAAAAAGAAGGAAAGCTGCATCTTGTTGCCTAGAAACCCAGGACAGACAGAGAGGGACTGGCCTAGTGGCCTGGTAAGCACAGTCCTTGAAATAGGAGCCTGTGGAGCAGAGAACGGAGGGGCCGAAGACAGCAGGACCCTCCTCCCAGTGCTGAGGAGGTTCCCTGGCATGCCCTGAGAAGTACCTGCCCACTCCTCTGACAAAGGAGCACAAGGCAGAAGCACTTCTCAGGGCAGCAGGGACTGTGCCTGGGCCCCCAGTATCCTGCTTTTCCACCTTCTCTTTTATTTGCAAGTCTTTGCATCTCTCGTCACTTCTGACCTGCGCACACTCTTCTCTCTGGAGACTTGACCTCTCGTCCTGCCTTCCCATTTCCCTGAGTGGGGCTGGTCCTTTAGCCTTGTCCTACTGACTCTGGGTGGCCTCCTGAAGAAGACAGCCCTCCACTGCCCCACCCCTGAAAGGATATTAAGAATAGAGACCTTCCACACACCACAGCATCATTTCCTACAACATTCCAATTAAGCACAAATTGATTGGTTGCCTGGTTGGCTTCTGGTTTGTGAGAATAATCTCAGACCAGCTCATCACTTTGTCATCCCATTCCTTAAATTCTTGGACTTCAAAAAACACCTGACAGGTCAGAAAAACTCAACCTATGCCAAATAAATGAATGAAAGTTACCAGCAATTGATAGCTTGAATTTGAGACTTAAAATGAAGCTGCGGACCCCAGAGAGCCTTCAAGGCCACAACTTTTGGATCCATCATCATCTTTATGGGGAAACTTGAATCCTGGCTACCCCTGGCATCCTGATGGCCTTCGGCAGGGCAGCTGACACAACTTCTCTCTACAGGCTCTTCATCTCTATCACACAACAGACAAGGGACCAGAGGAGACAGACATCAGGACATGGTGGGGAGTTCCTCTTGATTTCCTGGTTTGGGGGACCATGTGTGCTTTCCCTTTCCCTGCTTCTTGGAGGATCGTGTTTATCCCCTGGGACATGAGCCTCTGTTGATCAGACTGAGCCTTACCCATGGAAGGCTCGGCCCAGGGACCTGTATGCCAGGCAGCTGCTGAGGCGCACTGAGCTTGGGATGGCCTCTAGAGAGTGAGGTCTCACCCCAGCTCCCCATGTCATGTGGGAAACAGCTCATATTGCTGGGGAGACTGCTTCTAGCTCATCTTCCAGAATGAAGGAAAGTGATGGATCCTTTTTCTAGGGAAAGAAACTGTTAAGAAAAGCCACCATCATCCTGAATCTTGGGACCTGGGCTCTCAGGCATCAGCTAATAGTCTGGATATGTGGTAAAGTCCAGGAGCGTCCATATCCACAGGCCCCTCTACAACATGGAGGATAAAAAGCAAATGTTCTGTGACAAGAAACATGATCACAACAATAGAAAACAGTACAAAGGGCTGGAGAGATGCTCAGTAGTTAAGAGGACTTCCTACTCTTGCAGAGGTCAAGCATTCAGTCTCTAGCACTGGGGTCAGGTTACGCACAACCTCATGTAACTCTAGTTCCAGAAGACTGATACCTTCCTTTGGCCTCCACTGGTATTCACCCATGTGTGTCATATACTCTCAGTCATACACATGCAGATAAGTGAAAAATAAAAAAAAAGATAAATCTTTAAAAAAAAAAAATGACCCTGTAAATCAACTAACTGTTAGACTTACCAAGACTATGTCACCCCAGGAAAAGACACATTTTGTAACACATTAACAATATTGAACCTCTGGGCAAGAGAGATGGCTCAACAGTTAAGAGCACAGGCGGCTTTTTCAGAGGACCAGAGTTAGACCTATGTCTAACAGTCTACACCCTCCCTTCAGCTCCAGAAGATCCAATGACGTCTTCTTACCTCCAAGGCACCTGCACGCACATGAACATGTAGACATACAGACATACACAAACACACATCAATAGTAAAAGAAATCTTTTAAAAAGAAGGAATATTGGGGCTGAGAGATGGCCTAGCGGTTAAGAGTGCTGACCTCTCTTACAGAGGACCCGAGTTCGGTCCCCAGCACCCACATGGTGGCCGAAAACCGTCTGAAACTCCAATTCCAGGAGAACTCCAGTTCCAGGGGAATCCGAGACCCTCTTCTGACCTCCGTGGCATTGCGTGACATGGGTGCACAAACCTGCATGCAGACAGTACATTCATACACATACAGAAATAAATAAAATTTAAAAATTAAAAAGAAGGAATATTGAGCTTGTAACACCAAGACTCAAAACTGGTCAAAGTGCAAAGGTGTGTCCAGATACGTGTCCAGATACGTGACCCTGTGGGAGACAGTTCACATAGAACCATACCAGTCAAATTTCTCCTTCTTCCTAAAGACCACCAGTCATCCTGGATAGAAGCCACTCTACTGGCCTTATTTGAACTTAACTATTGCAAAGCCCTTCCTTCCATGCAAGGTCGCAGTCCTAAGTGTCCAGAATTAAGACTTCAGCTCCGTATGAGGACCCAGTTCAACCTTGACACAATTTCAGAAATGACTCCCAGGAGTTGAGGATGGAGGACGTGGGAAAGCAGGAAGAGGGTGTGGCGTTGCTCAGCACCCGGAAAATGGGGATATGTGGACCTGCTCGGGGGTGAGAGAACTCAATAGAACTTGCAGGCCCACACAGTGTGGATTCTGTTGGTACTAACCTTTTGAGCACTGTAGCTTTACAAAATATCCCCCTTGGGGGATACATGGCACATGGTATCTCTTTGTATTATTTCAATGACTACATGTGAATTTTAAAGTGTTAGGGCCTTATGTATTTTTTAATCTATTTCTTTTCAAAATAAATACTTTCTGCTTTTAACTACTATGCTTTGGTGGTATGCAGTTCAAGTGTTATAAATGTTATTCCTTAACACATCAATTTGTCACCTTTGAGACACAAAGAAAAGTTAAAAGGATCCGTCAAAGAGATTAATGAAAGACAGAAGCCAAACACCACCTCAATGGATTAGACAGGGGCAAGGCAGACGTTAAGTGAGAAGACCCCACCCAGACATATTTATTAAATCCACATTAGGTACTCTGATCTGTGGTGAAAATTAAGAAGGATCCAAAGCTTTCTAATGTGAGTTTATAAATCTCCCCGTTATAATAAACACTTTACCACATTATTCAATTAATTTCACCATTATCTCTAGAAGACTTAGAATGTAGATCTACAGAAAAAAAATTACAGCTAATTTACGTTCAAAAACACACACAGCTAGGTGAGGTGGCACACTTGTTTAATCTCAGCACTTGGGACACGGAGGAAGGCAGATCTCTGAGATAGAAGCCAGCCTGGTCTACTACATAGCGAGTTCTAGGCAGGCTGGGGCTACACACTGAGAACCTATCTAAAAGATGGATAGATGATAGATAGATAGATAGATAGATAGATAGATAGATAGATAGATAGATGATAGATAGATAGATAGATAGATGATAGATAGATGATAGATAGATAGATAGATAGATGATAGATAGATGATAGACAGATGATAGATAGTAAATAGATAACAGATAGATAGATAGATAGATAGATAGATAGATAGATAGATAGATAGATAGATAATTACCACCATGCCCCCTGAGTACTTATACCATACTGCTCTCTCTCCATCTGACCTAACAAACTGTCCTCTCAAGTTTCCCAAGGCTGCACCATCTAAAGCTACAGGCCCCAGCCCAGCATGACCCCAACCCTCCTTTCCTGGCTTTATCTTCTTGTAGTTGCAACATTCGTAGTCCAATCCCTGTGAAATGTTTCATCGAGTCTGTAGAATCTCACCTGCCTTCCTCTTCCAGAGTAGAAGTTTTATAAGGAAGGGATGTGGGAAAGAAGGGAACATGTTAACTCAACCTACACAGAACGGACCAGGTGTAAGTATCTATCTACTAAATGCTGAGCTTTCAAATTCTATGGCCTCCTCTTCACTACAAACTTTTTGGGTAGAGACTGAAAAGAAAAGGAAAACAGTGTCTAACTTCTAGTTTCCATTGTCATTATTGTACAGACACACTGACATCAAATGACACAACACACAGACGATGGTGTGGGCCCTGTGTCCCTGTTGTCTCACAGACCTCGAGTACATGAGGTGCTGGGGTGAAGCATGGCCCAGCTATGGCCTTGGCACTTGGGTTTACAGTCCAGTAGGGTCAAAGCCCATCCATACCAGCTAGAAAGAGGGCAGGCAAAACAGAGAGCTGTCCAAAGTGGAGGGCATCAGTATGAGGTGGCACGCAGAAATGGAACTGGGCCCAAAAGAGGGTCATTCTCCAGGAAGGAGCCCTGGGCTCAGGTGTGGAAACTGAGGCCTCCGGACCCACAGAAGCAATTTTAGGTGCTACAGGAAGCTCAGGTGGGAAAAGATGGAGACAAAAGTGGTTGCAGATAATGAACGGTGTCAGGGAATAAGAGCCTCACATGCAACAGCGTGTAACTAACTAGAAGTCATCAACAACACAGGAACGATGCCCATGTCTCCTGCCGATGCCAGCAGAGCAGAGTGGTGGGTTTATATTGGCCCAATCCTTCCTCCCAAACCCCTCATCCTCATTCTCAGGATGGGGCACTTCTCAGAGCCCTAGACAGGACCTTATAGGAGACCTAACTTCTCACTACAGGGACTGACCTAGGCCCCAAAGCCACTATCTATCCTTTGCAGTCAAATGCAAAAACATAAAATAATTTTTGAGCTGGGTGTGATGGTACATGCCTTTAATCCCAGCACTTGGGAGGTAGAGGCAGGCCAATCTCTGTAAGTTCAAGGCCAGCTTCGTCTACATAGCAAGTTCTAGGCCAGCTGAGAGTAAAGAAAGACCCTGTCTCAAAAAGGCCAAAAAAAATGTTTTTTTGTTTTTAAATATGGCATGCAACAAATAAGACATATTCAATTGTATTCCAGAGTAAATATTCAGTTTATTATCATCTATCAGCTTTAAGCTCCACCCCAAAAGTTATGTTCCTCTCTATAAACACCCATGCTAATTACGCTGCACACATGTGAAGCTTACACAGTTAAAAAAAAAAAAAACAACAATGCCAGGCGTAGTGGCACACACCTTTAATCCTAGCACTCGGGAGGCAGAGGCAGGCAGATCTCTGTGAGTTCAAGGCCAGCCTGGTCTACATAGTGAGTTCCAGGACAGCTGGAGCTACAGGGAGACCCTGTCTAAAAAAAAAAAAACAAAGAAAAAGAAAAAACAGATAAGGAGATGGAGAGATGGCTCAGAGTTTAAGGGCACTGGCTGCTCTTGCAGAGGACCTGGGTTCGAATCCCAGCACCCATATGACAGTTAACAACTATCTGTAACTCCAGTTCCAGGGGATCTGATGTCCTCTTCTGATTCTGACCTCCAAGAGCACTATATGACATGGGTACACTCCTACAGATGCAGGCATTACACTTATACCCATAAAATAAAAATTATAAATAAAATGTTTTTTTAAAAAAACAGAGAGACAGATTCACTTGGAAAGAATATCAAAAGTGCTTATTCAATAATAAACTTAGGTATGCCATAGCAGACTAACGACAGAGTCTTTGGGACAGTGTTGGGGAAGGTTTTTTCACAGCCCCCGTGGCATAATTACAAGCTCCATGGAACTCAACTCACTACATCACGGTATTTCATTGAGTTGCACACATAAGGGATGGTGGCTGCTCTGTATTATGTTCCCAGTCAAAGAATAACCTAAGGTCACCTAGCAGAGAAGACTCAATTTCCAAACTTTGGGCTTCTTCCAGGGCATCATGTGCGTGCCTCCTGGCCCACCCTGAGGACCAGTGTGCATGAGCCCCACTTGCTTCTTTAGAGAGTGCCTTTCTCTTTTTTTTTTATTAATTTTATTTATTTCTGTATGTGTATGAACGTACTGTCTGCATGCAAGTTTGTGCACCTGTGTCGTGCAATGCCGCAGAGGTCAGAAGAGGGTGTCAGATTCCCCTGGAACTGGAGTTCTCCTGGAATTGGAGTTTCAGACGGTTCTCGGCCGCCATGTGGGTGCTGGGGATCGAACCCGGGTCCTCTGGTCGGCGCTCTTAACCGCTAGGCCATCTCTCCAGCTCGAGAGTGCCTTTCTCTTGGCAGCAGTTGGGCACAGGGTTCTGGAGGGCCAGGGTGCTCCGTGGCACAATGACTGACGTGCCTGGAGGCAGCCACGTCCCCCTAGAATCTCTGTGAACACACAAGAAAGGATGAAGACAGAACAATGCAGAACCCAGGCCTGTCAATCCACCTGTAAGGTCTGGGAGTCAAGCCAGCACGTGCAGGGACACTCACGTTTGAAAGGAACCCACCTGTAAGCTAGGCCTGGAGCAGAAAGCAGGGATTAGAGAAGGCCCTGGCCCTGGGCACCAGCCCTGCACAGCTCTGTGCAGCTTGGGGTCCCATTGCCCGCCTCTGTCCCACCACTGCTGGTGTTTGGGGAAACCAGAGGTGTGAACAATATGGACTCCAGAGCCAGGAGACAGAGCCTGAGTTATCCTGATGTCATTTCCTAGGGATGGCTCAACACAAACCCACCAGTGTGGCTGGACACTTCGTCCGCATCTCCACTGTCACTGTCCCTGTAGGAACTTCAGCATCTTTGATCCTGCCCACTGGAGCCATTCTTGTTCCCTAGGCCAGGAGCAGGTATATCAGTGGGAGAGCATTTGCTTAGGGTGATGGAGGTGGGGGCTGGCTTCCAAGCCTAGCAGAGAGGAGACAAGAGGACTCCAGGGCCACCTTGCCCCACGTCACTGTGCTCTGCACCAGGCTCCTGACAGATGCTACTTTTAGCTTCCTGCCTTCTGCTCCTATCATCTTGAACGCCAAAGCTCCCTCCCTTCCCTGAGGGCCACACTTGGTACCCCTGTCCTCCATCATACCATGCTGCTAAAAAGTCCTTGTGAGATCCAGGTCAGCTTTGAGCCCTGCATGCACACTGAACTTCCCACCCCCCTGTCAGCCAGACTCTCCAGCTTCCCCTCTCCCCTTTCACTTGCTCCAGGCCTTTCATCTTCTCCAATTGAACAGGTCAAGGAAATCTGACCCCAGTAAACAAAGTCAGAATAATTCCTAAGACAAGAGGCATCCCAGGCTTGGGTCTTCTGCAGGGAACTCCAAACAGCTGCCCCCCTGAGCTACACAGCTGCTACAGAGCAGCAAACACGTCCACTTCTGAAATTATGTGACATACAAGTTAATCAGCTGTTAGAGTGCTTATCTAACATGCAAGATGTCCCAGGTTCCACACCCAGCACCACATAACCCTGTTGTGTAGTGACACACCTATAATCCCAGCACTCAAAAGGTGGGAGACAGGAGGATCAGAAGTTCAAGGTCATCCTCAGCCACAAAGTAAGTTCTAGATCACAGATTCAGGAAACTGCGTCAGAGAGAGGAGAGAGGAGGGAGAGAAGGAGAGAACGAGACAATTTCTAAATGATGGGATTTTTCTTTTTCTTTCTTTCATGAAATTTATATTTTTGGGGTTTTTTGGTTTTCTTGTTTTATTACAGAATTTATATTTATTTTTATGTATGAATGTGTGTGTATGTGTGTGATACGTATGCGTATGTGAGTTCAGGCACATGCCATGTACCTAGGCTAGAGGATGGCTTTCGGGAGTCCTTCTCTCCTTTTGAAGCAGGGTCTTTCTTGTTTCTGGCATGCTACGTCGTATGTACTCCAGGCTAGCCAGCCTGTGAGCTTCTGGGTAAGTCTCTTGTCTCTCTGTGGGAGTCCTGAGATTACAAATGGGCATCACTTCATCTTTCTTTTTGGTCTTTTAACGACAGGGTCTCCCTGTAGCTCCAGCTGTCCTGGAACTCACTCTGTAGACCAGGTTGGACTTGAACTCAGAGATCTGCCTGCTTCTGCTTCCCAAGTGCTAGGATTAAAGGCATGCACCACTACACCCAGCACTTCATCTTTTTTGTATGGGCTCCAGGATAGAACTCAAGTCATCTGGTTTACACAGCCATGTCAGGATTGAACTCAAGCCATCTGGCTTGCCAGGCCGTCTCACTGCTCCACTTTTCTCCCTTCTCTCCCCCAAACCCCAACCCAGATTCTAACACAGATAACAAATTCAATAAAAGTTTTGACATGCTAAGGACAAAATGTGGAGTTCTAATACAAAAGTGAGCTGGGCGTGGTGGCACGTGCCTTTAATCCCAGCACTTGGGAGGAGAGGTAGGTGCATCTCTGAGTTCAAGGCCAGCTTGGTCTACAGAGTGAGCTCCAGGACAGCTGGTACTAAAAGGGAGACCCTGCCTCAAAAAAAAAAAAAAAAAAAAAAAAAAAAGGAAAAAAAACTAATACAAAAGTGGTAGCTAGGTTTTGAGTGTCGAGGGTGCACAGGGAACTGTGGGAGAGGATGCAGAGAGAAGCACAAGGAGGAGACGAGACCAAGAGGGATCTTAAGGCTAGAGACTTGTGGAGGAAGATGTTTACTGTCTCCAACATGAGTATAGACAAAGAGATTGAAGAGACACAGACAGGCGGCAGATTAGCTAATGGAAAAGCGGGGGGTGGGTCCCCCTAAAGGAGAAGAGGAGTGACTTATATGAGTAGATGAGGTAAACCGGCTGTCTCGACTGCAACCCCACAGCTTTGCCGGGATGGCTTTGTCCCCTTAGGAATGTCCATGCATGTGGAGGCAGGGTCAGACAGGTGCTCAGTGCAGGGATGGAAAGGGACAAGGAGGTGGAGGAAACCAGTCTACGTGTGCTGGAATTCCTGCAGGGAAAGGGCGAGGGGACCCCAGCTGCATACAGGCCCCAGCAACATCAGCACCCAGCTCTCTGGATATGCCCACACCACATACAGTGATAACCTATGTGCCGTTGTCACCATAACCTTCCAGGAAAGGTCACTGCCCCTGAGATGCAGTAGGTAAACAGAATTGCAGGGAGCCTGGCGACCTGTCCAGGGCAAGCTCAACAGCCAGCAGGGCCAGAGGTCGCAGAAGTAAACAAACCGCAGAGGGCTGGCGGCCTCCAAAAGTGACCCGCATAGATCTATGTCACCAAGCAGTTTGAAAGCTCGGCTTCACAAAGCAAAGATTCATTAGTTTAAAGTTCATGTAGTCAAGTCAGGCAAACACGAAGATAACCGGAGCCTGGTCACAGAAGCACACCCTGCCCGGCACTGCTTCAGCTTTGAGGTTTTTGTTGGTTGTCAACATTTCCCAACCTGTTGATGACATCACTAATCTCTGAGTTACATTTCCACGGACTAAGGATAACCCACCTGAGCTCCAGAACATCCTGTGACTGCCTCAAACATTGAACCCCCACAGGGCATATGGCACCCCGAGATCAAACAAGGGATTGAACAAAGTTACGTCAGCTCTCATACTGCGTAATTGGAAAGGAGGTTAGTTGGCAAATGGCTCATCTATCTAAATGGGATGATGAGGAAGTGTTCCCCACATTAAATATCACTTAATCAAAATAAACGTGCCCTGGCTGTGTGCAGCCAGAAAAAGAAGACCTGCGTGCTGTCAGAGCTCTGCACCCAGTTACCTCCTGAGGAAACTCAGTGAGCTGCAGAAAATAAGCGCCTTGGCTCCAGGTCAATCCAAGCCTGTAATCTGAGCAGGAAGGGTGGGTGTGTTTTTAACACAGGCAGGTCAACTAGGGAAAAGGTGGTGTTTACCCCAGGCTTGAAGAACTCCCCCATTCCAGCTTTGACCCAGCAGCAGAGCCCTTCTGTTGGAGACTGAGGCCCTGGCTCCATCAGGTCTGGGCTAAAGGAAAAGTTGGGTAACCAGCAAGGGCAGGGTGGACGGGATGAAGGAGTGAAAATCCACAGCCCTGTAGGCCTGGCTTAGAAGCCGAAAGAGCGGGAAGTGTGAAGGAAACGCACATGAGTGCAGTGGGCCCAAGGTCAGATGATGCCCAACTAAGGGTGGGCTAAGGTATGGGCTTAGTTCACTGGAGGGAAGTTCGCTCTGAATGACCTTGGTAGGGGAGGGAAGAAGGGAAGGCAGAGAGGAGGAAGTGGCTCTGTGTGTTCCCGAGTCTGCAGCTGCTACCGGGAGGCCACTGTGCTGCTGCAATCATTTATAGTGCCCCAATCTCCCCTTTGTTGAATAATTTTGACTGGATTTTGTTGGAACTCTTCATGACAACTATTTTATTTTATTTTATTTTCATTTTTTTTATTTTTTTTGGTCTTTTTGAGACAGGGTCTCTCTGTAGCTCTGGCTGTCCTGGAACTCGCTCTGTAGACCAGGCTGGCCTTGAACTCGCAGAGATCCACGTGCCTCTGCCTCCTGAATGCTAGGATTAAAGGTGTGCGCCACTATACTCAGCTGATAGCTATTTTAGAACCACATACAGCTTTTCAGTCCCAATCTAGATGCTGGATCAAGGAGACAGGAACAAATCTGGACTTTTTGTGTTAAAGCACACTGCTGTGGTCTACGGGTGGGGGGGTATCCTCAAATACATACAACTTCATAAGCCATTTGGTATAGTTCAATCAAGGAAAAGGGTTCATCGTCAACACATGGGTGTAGCAAACACGACTGAGCCTGCAATGTGCAGAGCCTTGACTCCACTTGTTCGCTGCCTCGGGAAGATGCCTCCATTCGTGTTTCAGAAGGTCTGGAAGGTTCACTGTGGCTAAGCAAGGCTCTTGGCTGTTTAGAGGATGACACATCAGAAGTCAGAAAACACAATAAAATATCAATATTTACCTCCACTTGCAAAACCGATTGTTTTCTCTTGGTGCTTGAAACACTGGGTCGTTTTGCAAGCCGTTGGCAAAAACTCAGCACGGGGGATCTCCCCAGCTGCTCCTCAGGCACTTGGAAGGGTCGGGAACCTGCTTCTACTTCTATCGACTCAAGTGCTTCCTAAGAGATAAACTGCAAAGGGAGCCAAAGATTCAAGGAAAAAAAGTTAACCTACCGGGGAATTTTTTTAATTGGGAAAAGTCTGTCCATTTTCTCAACTTTGTGAGTGCCCTTAAAAAGGATCATGATTTTATTTTTTTTAATTTTTTAATTTTATTTTTGTAAGTGTATGAATGTACTGTCTGCATGTAGGTCTGTGCACCCGTGTCGTGCAATGCCTCAGAGGTCAGAAGAGGGTGTCAGATTCCTCTGGAACTGGAGTTAAAGACGGCTCTCAGCCGCCATGTGGGTGCTGGGGATCGAACCCAGGTCCTCTGCAAGAGCGGTCCGTGCTCTTAACCACTAGGCCATCTCTCCAGCCCCAGGATCATGATTTTAAAAATAAAATCCTAGCTGGGCATGGTGGCACATGCCTTTAATACCAGCACTCAGGAGGCAGAGGCAGGTAGATCTGTGAGTTCAAGGCCAGCATGGTCTACAGTGAGCTCCAGGCCAGCTGGGACTAAAAAGAGACCCTATCTCAAAAATACAAAAAAATTATTAATTAATTAATTAATTAATTAATTAAAATCCCTGGCCCAGCCTGGAGAAGACACACTCTGATGTATAGAGAACCACTCATTGTCCTAAGATACGTCATATTTCCTGTATTCTGTCTTGGAATATACTAGAGAGGGATTTTTAAAAATATACATTTCTGAGGGCTGGGCGTGGTGGTGCATGCCTTTAATCCCAGCACTTGAGAGGCAGAGTCAGGCGGATCTTCGTGAGTTCAAGGCCAGCCTGGTCTACAGAGTGAGTTCCAGGACAGCTGGGGCTATAAGGAGACCCTGTCTCGAAAAGACCAAAAAAAGTAAAAATAAAAAAATAAAAATTAAATAAAAATATACATTTCTGGAGCACTGGCTGCTCTTGCAGAGGACCCCAGTGCAGTTCCCAGCATCGATACGGTAGCTAGCAACCATTCATAACTGCAGTTCCAGGGGATACAATGACCTCTTCTGGCCTCCATGGACATTGTACAACATGGGTGCGCTTACATACTTTCAGGCAAAACACACACACACACACACACACACATATTCAGAGAGAGAGAGAGAGAGAGAGAGAGAGAATGAATACACATTTCTGTCTACAAAAACAAAACCACCTTGTTCTCTTTGCTCTGATTTCAGTGCCTATTTTTATCTTACTGCAGCACATTTTGTAAGACATCCTGTGTTCTTTCTGAAAGAGGCATGAATAAGTTACTTGCACACAACACACATGAAAATGAACACTGACCCTCTCGAGACCAAGTCCACAACTGTAGTTTTAAAACTTACATCTAGTCATTTCTTCAATCACTTATTCAATAGGTAAATAATTAATTCATGGACACCTGTTTTAAGCTGGCCAGTGCTCCAGATTGGGTTGTCCCACAGCAGGTAAAGCTTCCACCACACTCTGGGGAACTGACCTTCGGGAAGGGAAGCCGAGGCTAGTGCTCAGGTACGCAAAAGGGGACAGGGCGCATCATTTGGTGGGAAGTATTTTGAAAACAGCACTGCAAAGAGAATAAGGAGAGGTATATTGTTGCTTAGGGGCAGTCCTGCAGATACAGTGACATTGAACAGGGAACAGAGAAGAATGCAGGAAAGCATGTGGCCCTCTGCACACATGGGGGGCTTCTGGGAAAAGGCAGGTGTCCACGCTGTGGACAGAAGTTGCTCTTTAACTCTGGAACTCATTTATTCACTAGGCCTTTGTAGTTTTTGACATTTAAATCGCCTCCACTTCTTTTATGAGAGGACAAAGTCGCGGTCCTCTGGGCTGACCTTCTTTGTTTGTGCAGAATTCTAATTCTGCTTCCAGCAGGAGCCCCTGCGAGTGTGGCCTCAGACCTGGCTTTCAAAGCATTCTTTCACAGCTTCCCTAGCTGGGCCCTTGTTTCCTTTCCCTGCATGCAAGAGGAGCTCTGTGACAGAAACAGTCCACAGTGACTGTAGACACCCTGCCAGCTCTGACAGGGTCCCACTGGAGGGTCCTCCTGTGACCCAGCTCTCTCTAAAAACAGCACCTGGCCTCCAACCCTTGCCTGCCCTAGTATAGACAGCAGCTGGCCTGAACTTAGGCTCTGGCCTCCTTTGCAGAGGGCTAGGCTGTGTGTGAACTTTGTGCTATAGAAGGCTGGGTTCATGATCATACAACCTTGTATTGAAACCAAAGGCCATAGCAGCCATTTCCAAAGACTTGTGCCATGCCATTGGTCTGTTCTATTGGTTCTACCTGATGGCCATTCAGAGTAAATTTCCCATAATGCTCTGTACCTCTCATCTCCCACTATAATTAGCAGTGGGGAGACTCCTCTCAACCTCCAAGTCTCAGCCTTCATTTTTCTTTCTCTTGCAGTGGGAAAGAGGACGGGGCAGTAGTGATACATCAGAGTGCTTGACTTCAGACTCAGTGCAATTACACTTGGCTCAGTCGTTATTACCAGAGTCACGTTTTCATAGGGAGGTGAAGAATGGGGTCAGAATGTGCAGGCAATGGAGGCGACTCGGCCTAAAGGATAGAGGTCTGCCTGAACATCTCTCATGTCCTCTGTATATCCAGCAAGTCTCATTTCATGATCATGCCTTCTAGCAAATCCTGTGAAAAACACACTCTTAGAGCAGAGAACAAGCCAACTTCCCCTGGGGTCCTCACCTATCACAAAACTCACACTGAGGCTGAGAGCCGGAAGGAGAGAGTCAAAGGTGAGCATCTTCTGAACGGCACTGCAGTCTGCGGACAGAGCAGACTGTTGACTTGATAGCTTCACCAGAAAAGATCATTTAAAATGTTCAAGAAGGAGGAGGTAACAAGGTATTTCCAGGTGGTAGGGCTTGCCACCAAGCCTGATGACCTGAGTTTAGTCCTTGAAATCCATGGTGAAGGAGTGAAATGACCCCCTGAAAGTTGCCCTCTGACCTCCACACCTGCTCCATGGCACAGGCACACACTCATGCACATAACATACATGCACACAATAGCAATTATTTAAAATTTTTTAAATTTTTTGAGGAGGAACGGTAAGTAGGCTGGGCCTCCAGACAGATGTTTTAATTCTCCTTAAATATCCAAAGCATGCCGAAAATTCCAAGATAGAGCAAAGATGACCTATGAGGACTTTCATTATTTCAATCTGTCTTTTCATATGCATACATTTCATAACAAACAGCTAGTAAAAATAGATGCTTAATAATAAAACACATTGGGGGCTGGAGAGATGGCCTAGTGGTCAAGAGCGCCGAATGCTCTTGCAGAGGACCCGGGTTCAATCCCCAGCACCCACATGGTGGCTGAAAACCGTCTTTAGCTCCAGTTCCAGGGGAATCTGACACCCTCTTCTAACCTCCGTGGCATTGCAAGACATGGGTACACAGACCTACATGCAGACAGTACATTCATACACATACGAAAAAAAAAAAAATACTAATAAGACACATTACCAAAACACTGCTGGGTTTCATGACTTCGCTTGTTTACATTCCTAAATGTATCTGCACGTCTTTCCTGTGTTGCTTGCCAAGTAACGTTTGCACCCCCCTTGTCCCCCAAAGGCAGGCAACACGATCACTTCACATTACAGAATCTATTTGATGTTAATTGACAATATCATAAGAGAACGCAATTAAAAACTTTGCCAGGCTATGCCCTGCAGCTAGCTGCTCTGCATATGGCAAGACATCTCTTCCTTCCCACCTTACTAAGACTCTTTCCTCTTCAGGAAAGCGGGGCCTGATATCAGGTGGGAGCCAGAACTAAGCCCGAGGATAGCTCCCAGAGGATATGCTCTGCCCTGCTGGGAAGGGAAATGGTACAAGCCTGGAGGTCTGCATGGCATCATCAGTGAAGACCATTCTATGCCCAAGTCTCTGCTCTCACACATACTGTAGCTCAGTAAAGGGTACAGTGGGAAGGTACAGGAGCCAAAGCAGCCTCTACATATAGTGAGAAAGCTGGAAACCGGCCCCTCTCACCTGTCCCAAAACCATCCCCATCTTTACCCCAGCTTGCAGGGGAGGAAGGAGTGCAAGAGAGACTTAGCAAAAACCTTAGAACCATCAAACAAAGCGGGGGTCGCAGAGGCCCCCTCGTTCTCCCTAGAGACCACTGAGTCTGCATGTCTGCACAGTGCACCTTCCTGCTCCACATCCCCGAGGAAGGGACTTTTCTAAGAGGCACACCGGTGGTTAGAGTCTAGACCTCTTCTGTCCTTTTTGCATTCGTAGCCCTTTCCCGGATTCTATTTGGGATTCTTTTCAATCTCTTAGAGAGCAATATAGTTGCAAAAATCTTTCTGAGCCGGGCGTGGTGGCTCACGCCTTTAATCCTAGCACACGGGAGGCAGAGGCAGCCAGATCTTTGTGAGTTCAAAGCCAGCCTGGTCCACGGAGTGAGTTCCAGGTCAGCTGGGGCTACAGGGAGGGACACCCTGTCTCGAAAAGACAACAACAAAAAATCTTTCTGGATTTTTTTTTTTTTGCTTCTCATTTTTGTATAATTGTCCCATCTACACAGAACTTTTATAAATAGTAACTTGACTGTATTCTTTCATCTTTTCAGGAACAGCTTCTGTCTTTGTCACACTTCCTCAGACGCACGCACTCACTCACGCACACATGCCCACCAAACTTTCAGGAAACACCATGTGCTCTAAATGATGCCCTTTGTTATCTGCTGTTCTTGCCTAATGTGGCCAGCCAGGTCTGTTCTCTTAAGTGCAGGTCGTGACCCATTAACCTGATTTAGTGACTTCCAGGTCAGGACCCTCAGCTAGCACATCCTGACTCAGCCACTCTGTAGTGTCTATGGGGAGGGCAGAGAAGAGGCTGTCGCCCCTTTCACCCCGTCACCCACCCACCTCAATGCCAAGCTCAATGTTTTGTCCGGCCGCCTCAGAGGGTGGCTGGATAGCAAAACCCTGAAGCCTAAGAATTACAGAAAGCACTGATATAAACTGTGACTTCAAATCTGTTTTCTCTGTTTTATGAAATGTACAAGTTTTGTATTTTCCATCAAGACTGATAAGAAAAATATGTGGGAAATTTCAGCACCTGGTCCCTGCTGCACTCAGACCTCTGAATATTCATTCCTCAGCATGCAGACAACCCACCCTTCACCCCACTCTGGCCAGTGATGTTTCTGTGCTGCACTCCTTTCCCCCCCTCTGCTCAGGGCTGTTTCCAATCTCAATTTATTCTTTGACATAACAGAGGAAAGAAACTTAAGAACCCTGTAATTATGGCCATCTTTTTTCACAACATATTTAATTCTCAAGATATATGTAAAGGGTTGGCCAGATAGTTTGGCAGGTGAAGGGGCGTGCCCAGCCAAGCCGGATAACCTGAGTTTGATCCCCGGATCCACATTGATGGAAGAAGGGAATTCACTTCTATGAGTCATCCTTTGACCTCCATGACACACACGTGTACACGAGTGTGCCCCCACAGGCTCACATGTTTGGGTTTGCTTTTCAATGTTGTGATAAAACACTGACCAAAACCAACTTGAGGAGGAAAGCATTTATTTCACCTTACAAGTTACAAAAATAAATAAAATTAAAAAAGAAAATATCATGCCTATCTCAGCATTTCAGGAATAGAAAACATCAGTGCCTGGTCTCAAAGCTTCTGTCTGTACTTTACAATCTAACCATGGCTGGGGGTCTGCTTCAGTAGTACAGAGCTTGTCTAGCATGCACAAGGCCCTAGGTTGGAACCCCAAGACGGTAAATAATAATAATAATAATAAGTAAATAAGTAAACAAAACAGGCTACAACAATAGGCCGCAGACTCAACAGCAAGACAACACTTTTGTTTGATAAGTGCAAATTTTAGTTCATTAAATTTGAAGAAATATATTTTTTAATTTTTTTTATTTATTCTTGTATGTGTATGAATGTACTGTCTGCATGCAGGTCTGTGCACCTGTGTCATGCAATGCCGCAGAGGTCAGAAGAGGGCATCGATTCCCCTAGAACTTGAGTCAAAGATGGTTTTCAGCCGCCATGTGGGTGCTGGGGATTGAACCCGGGTCCTCTGCAAGAGCAGACGGCACTCTTAACCGCTAGGCCATCTCTCCAGCCCCAAGAAATATTTTCAAACAGCATTGTTAACTGCTATTTATGTTATAACTAAAGAATAAATAAAGTCATGGTGGTTGCTTAACACACAGATATATATTCAGCACAGAAAATAATGTATGGGCAGGAAGAAGAGAGTGTTCGCATGATCCAGCTAAACTTTCTGAGTGCACTGATGACTGATGCTGAGCCAGGCAGCAGCTGGGTGCCACTACCCACTGAGGAAGGACCACACCACATCCTCTCACATTAATTCAACTATGCTGGCATGCAGCTTGGCTTTGGGATGCCAGGCTCACCCCTGTCTTTTGGTGGCTTTGAGTTTATAGGGAGAACAACATGCAAATGCCCATACACAACTGCAGCCCAAACCGATTGGTCAAAAAGATTAACTGTAAACCTTTAAAAACACAAAAAGTTGTTCACTCCAGATAACAATCTTGCAAGTTCTTTTTTTTTTTTTTAAGGCAATGTTTTATTGAAGCTCTGTGCATTTCATACAATTGCAAGTTCTTTAAGGTAAATCATACCCTCACCATATCTGGAGATTTTCCCTGGGGAAATAGAACAAGATCCCACAGGAGGACCGATTCTTGAGTGTCATAATTGCATCAAGCTTGAACAACCAAGTGTCTCTCAACAGGTGAGTGAATGAACAAACAATGGAACATTAGCTCCACTGACTCCAGCTCATCTGGCGTGGATGAATCTTAAAGGCACTGTGGAGAAGGAGGAGAAGGAGAAGGAGAAGGAGAAGGAGAAGGAGAAAAGGAGAAGGAGGAGGAGGAGGAGGAGGAGGAAGAAGAGGAGGAGGAGGAGGAGAAAAAGGCTAGTCTTAGAAGCTCTATACCTTACAATGATGTCATCGAGAACACAAACCTTCAGTGATGTCCCCTAGATTAGCAGTTGCCAAGAGCAGGCATGTACAGTGGGGTGTGCCGTTAAAGCAGTGGCCCAAGGGAGTTTAAGAGTGATGAAATTGTTTGGTATCCTGATTGCTGGTGAGTTTACACCAATCTACACATGTATCAAAACTGATGGAACTACAAGCCAGGAGAAAAACAGCCAAGCTTCCTGTGTGGCTGAAGGGCTCAAGTATCTGAGAACAAAGACTTGAAAAGCAAAGGAAGCTTGGGAAGACTGCAGAGTGCTTTCCAGTGAATTCAGAATGTAAGAGGGAAAAGAGATTTTAAATCAGGCGAGAAACACGATTAGATGTGGGTTTTAGTGGAGTCATTCTGTTGGAGAGGGAAGAGGGATTAGAGAGGGTTACTTTGGAGGGAAGGATATCAATTAATAATCTATTGCAAGAGAGATCAGTTAGAAAGCAAGGGTCATGAATTCAACTCTATACATTTGGACTGAGAGGCACTTGTAGGACATTGAAACAAATTTGAATATATGAAGCTCCAGAAAGACATTTGAGCCAATAATAATAATAACAGGGGAAGACAGGTGGTCGCCATGTCCTCAAAGCTAGAGAGGAGCCTGCAGCATTCACCCTGCAGTACATGAACCCTGGAGTATCTTCAGCTGTAGCAGCCAAAGAGCCACTGAACTTACTAGGAATCCCACAGACAGGATTCTGTCCACCAGAAGAGATCTGTGAAGTCACCTGGTTACTCCCACTTCTCAGCTCAGGAAAGTAAGGCTGGGGAGATCATCTAGCATGTCTGAGGGAACACCATCAATCAGAGCTGGGAATGTAAGCCACCAATCAGAGCTTGGAATGTAAGCCACGCCTCCTTGTTGGAACGAAGTAGTCGGATTCCACAAGTCTTTTATGAGGTAATTTTTGTCTTTTGTAAAGCTTAGTTTCCTCAGCCCTTGCCCTCACTTATATTGCTAGCAGAGAAATTCACCACCCTCTGTCCCACCATGGATAAGTCACAACAGAGGAATGGATTCATCTTATGCTTCTGCATCTTAACCAGCATTTTAAAAAGACTTTATTTATTGGGGGTTGAAGAGATGGCCCAGTGTTTAAGAGTGCCGACTGCTCTTGCAGAGGACCCGGGTTCGATTCCCAGCACCCACATGGTGGCTAAGAACCATCTTTAAGCCGGGAGTGGTGGCTCGCGCCTTTAATCCTAGTACTTGGGAGGCAGAGGCAGGCGGACCTCTGTGAGTTCAAGGCCAGCCTGGTCTACAGAGTGAGTTCCAGGCCAGCTGGAACTACAGGGAGGTCCTGTCTCAAAAAAAAAAAGAAAGAAATGTTTTATTTATTATTTGTATTTTATGTGTATGAATGTATTGCTTGCATGTATGTAACTGCACCTGTGTCATGCAAATGCCTGCAGAGGTCAGAAGAGGGTGTTGGATCCCTGGAACTGGAGTTACACATGGCTATTAGCCACCAAGTGAGGGCTGGGAATCGAAACTGGGAATGCTCTTAACTGCTCAGCCATCTCTCCAGCCCCTTCACCAATGACTTTTACCTTGTTCATTCCTCTGTTTCTTTCCACATCCATAGAATACAAATGTTTCCTTTGAATTAGCTACAAACCCCTGAACTTGGTTCCCAGACAGACTTGTTAAGCACTTACCCAAGCCATGACTTTCCCATTTCCCCCCAAATATTTGCTACTTGCTTCTCACTGAGATGCGGGGAGATGGTGCTGCACATGACATTTCCTACAAAAGGGGCAACTCACACAGGCCTTCTAGAAACTTGAAAATTGAAGCACATAATTTTTTTAATCCCATACATGCATCAAAAGTTCATGATTACAGGCCTGGAAAGATGGCCCAGCAGTTAATAGCACTGGCCGCTCTTGCAGAGGACCCAGGTTTGACTCCCAGCACCCACTTGGTGGCTAACAATTGTATTTAACTCCAGTTCTGGGGAAAAAAAAATCCAACACTCTCTTCTGGCCTCTATAAGCATTACATGACACAGGTGTCTATATACATGCAGGAAATACACTTATCACCTAAAATAGAAAATCACAAATAAAAAATTTTTTTAATGATTAGTCCATCTGGCCAACATTGTTTTTCTATGAAGTGTCAAATATCATGTGTTACAGTCCAAACTCCACAGTTTCTTGGTCCTTTCAGGGTAAATCTCAAGAATAGGAAATTGGGTACTACAAACTTGCTAACCTTGCTTCTTGATCTAAAGATTTCTTAAGAATTTTATTGTGTTGAGTGAGTGTGAATGCAAACAAACTTAGTAAAAGGATAACCAGTCTAGAACTGAAGGAAACACAGAGCCATGAGGTAATTTTTGGATAAGGCAAGGTACAAGCCATAAGCAAGCAAAGCCAGCACAGAAGGAACACAAGAAGGGCAGGAAGAGCCACAAAGAGCCTGGGAGAGAAAAGCAGGCTGGGGTCCTAAGGCTGTGCTGAGAACCAACCGGAGCTTATACACCAGGAGATGCCAGAGGATGCTGGTAGGCTGCAGTCGTACCCCGGGACCTCCTGCCAGAAACCAGGGTAGTTCTCTAAATGTGCTGAGATTATCTGGGGCTCCAGATGAGTCAACCTGAGCTTCTGGAATGTGATTTTAGCTACAGTGACTCTGGACAGAAGCCAGTATGAAAAGCAGGGTCCCAGGTAGAGTGATGCTAATGAGGATGAAAAGAGAAGGGAAAGGAAAGGCTGGGGGGGCTAGCATAAAGAATCAGGGGTCCCTGGCATTGGTGAGAGAGACAAGCAGTACACCCACAGGGACCATCACCCAGCAGCTGTCACAGCTGCACCCTGTCAGACATTGCAATTCCGGAGGGCCAGCTGCTGCTCAGCCCTCTGTGAGCTCAGGGGTCTGGGCACATGTCCAGGAGACCTCTGGGAATTGGGATCTCCCTGGTTGTGAGGCAATACCACACGGCTGAGTTCTGGGGCCCAGCAGGATGAAGACTGGATATGCTCAGAGCCTTGCCTGTATCAGGCATCGTGGGGCTCTGATGGTGACACAGAGCCTGAAGCCCACCCAGAAGGAGTGTGTGGGGTGGGGATGGTGTCCAGGGTGAGGACAGTGTTGCTGGTCATTCCACACCCCATGATGGTTAATGTATCCCAACATGTTAGACACATGAATAAGTTATTTCTTTTTTTTTCAGTTTATTTATTATTTATTATGTGCAGGAGTGTACTGTCTGCATTGCACCCATTTGGGTGCAATGCTGAAGAGGTCAGAAGAGGGTGTTGGATTCCCCTGGAACTGGAGTTAAAGATGGTTCTTAGCTGCCATGTGGGTGCTGGGAATCGAACCCAGGTCCTCTGCAAGAACAGTCAGTACTCCCAACCACTGAGCCATCTCTCTAGCCCCAAGAATAAGTTATTTCTATAAGGATGAGGATAAGGAAAACCAAGCCATTCCATGGTAAAACGTCATTTCTCAGAAAGGCATCAATCAGGTGAGGTATCAAACAGTGGGCAGTTGAAAGCCGTGAGACGGGCAGTGAGGAAGATACTGTGGGAGGCTGTGGGAGGCTGTGGGAGGCTGTGGGAGGCTGTGGGAGACTGTGGGAGGCTGTGGGAGGCTGCGGGAGGCTGTGGGAGGCTGTGAAGCTATGAGACCACCAGCCTGTGGGGCTCTGAGGCTGCGAAGCAGAGGTTGCCAGGCGGAGTCTGTGAGGCAGACCATGGCTTCTTTCTCTTTGTGTCCTCTTGCATTGGTGTAAGAGACTTCTCTTCAGTGTCACTCGGTTTTTGCAATAGGTGCATGTTGACTTTTTCCTTTTCAAGGTTAACCCTGGCCTGACCTTGTTCATTAATGCACCACTTTTTCACAAATGTAGGTCTTGGCCCCTGATAGATGGGTGATTTTACTGTGCTTTGTCCCATTTCCACTTAGAAATCAAGCCAGTCTTAGGGGAGCTCTGTGTGCCATGGTCTGGTTTAGTCATCCGTATCCCAGAAGAGTCATTTTCCAGTGCCGTTTCACTGGCTTCGAAATCTATCATTCAATTGGCTGATTTCAAGCCTCAAATTATTATATTAAACATACAAGAACTGTGACGGCCTGACTATTGTTTGTGCTTTAGGATTCAAGAGGATTGAAATAATAAGTGAGGGAATACAGCATGGACCCGAGACTCAATGTGACCTCAAACCCACGGTTACCACCCAAACAAAACTTTGAGAATTAACCCAATGTCCAGCCTAGTTGGACTCCCAGGAAGATCAAACACAACTCCAAGCAGATGGCTCCATTTTTCCTGTTTTCCAAGTTTCCTTTTTTTTTTTTTTAGATAAATTCATAAATAAAGTGTCCCCATGTAGTGAACCTGCTCATTACCAGTACTGCACTCAAGAAAAGACTGAGGCTGAGGAGATGCCTCAGTGGTTAAAGTGTTTGCCTCAAGTGTGAGGAACAGAATCAGTTCCCCCAGGAAATGAGGAGTGGGTGTGGTGGCCCACCTATAACTCCAGCTTCAGGAGGCAGAGACAAGGAATCCCTGGAGCAAGCTAGGCAACAAGATTATCCAGGTCAGTGAGCTCTGGATTAGATTGAGAAACCTTGCCTGAATGAATAAGGTAGAAGAAACATCTAAAATGATTTCCAACACCAGCCTTGGGCTTCTATATGCATGAGCATACCACCTGCATGAGCCCCACCACAGACATATAAAAATATGTACACCTGCCTGGTCTACAGAGTGAGTTCCAGGACAGCTGAGGCTACAGGGAGACCCTGTCTCGAAAAGACAAAAAAAAAAAAAAAAAAAAAAATTACACCTTTAATCCCAGCACTCTGGAAGCAGAGGCAGGTGGATCTCTGTAAATTCAAGGCCAGCCTAGTCTACTGTGAGTCCAGGACTCGCTGGGGGCTCAGGGAGACCCTGTCTTGAAAGGACCAAAAAAAAAAAAAAAAAAAAAAAAAGCACACACACATACACAGACACACACACACACACAGACACACACAAAATGGAAAAAGAAAAAAGGAAACTTTAACTGGATTTACTCTCTTCTAGATTCAGGGTATCTGTCCCTAGACTCTGGCATTCTGGGATGTGGGTTAAAAGGCATCAGAGCAGGGTGTGTATAGACATCAGAGCTGCTCACCTCATGGAGGTCAGGAAGCAGAGAGGGAGGAAGGGGCAAGAGGCAAGATACATGTACACCTCTAGAGACTCACTTCTCCAACCAGGCCCCACTTTCATCAGTCAGACCTCACCATCTCCAGCCAGGCCCCACCTCCTCCAGCCAGGCCCCCCCTCCTTCTAGCCAGGCCCCCCCTCCTCCAGCCAGGCCCCCCCCCTCCAACCAGATCCCACTTTCATCAGACCTCCTCCAGCCAGCGACCCCCCCTCCTCCAGCCAGGCCCCACCTCCTAGTTTCCCCTCACCTCATAATAAAGCCACCAAGTTAGGAATCCATCAGTCAAACCATCAATGAGGTCACAGCCCTAAAGATCCAGTCACTGGCAGTAAGCCTTTAAGACCTGAGCCTGGGGTATATTTCAGACCCAGACCAATACATAAGTCCTCAGAAGCCAACACGTGATAATGATTTAGATTTTTAAAATTCCATTCTCCTTTTAATTGACATGAATGGATTCTCCAGACAGCTGCTAAATTGGAAGCTGAACATGAACAGATACTTGGTGGTTTGCAGCTAACTGTCCTTGCATAGCTCTGCTAGGAAGCTCTCTTTGCCCGGACTGCTGTGAACATTTACAGAGACAAGGCAGCTGCCCTGAACCAAGAAAGCCAGGAAGTATCTGTAATGCAGTTATCTGCTCTTGGGAAAACCCTCCCTGCTTGGCAGCTGGCCCAGGCCTGGGCTGGGAGGAGGCCCAGGCCTTCCTGCTGCCTCACCCCCAGCTATGTGGCCACGGTTACCATTCAAGGAAGAGGCTGCACAGGAAACAGATGTGTACACTGCAGAGGAAACCTGCACCAGCCCTGCGTAAAGTAGCCCGGCCATCCATTCATAAAAATGAACGGAACTAAGGCCATCCCAGACAAAGGACACGCCAACCAGATAGTGGCAGGGAGGAGCCGGTGGGACGGCTCTCCCTAGAGGAAACGAATAATAATATTCAAACATCCAATTCGAGCCAGAAAGATTGCAGAGGAAATTGCACCCATGAAATTTATAAGTGTTTATGATCTGAAGGCAGGGGTGGGGGGAAGAAGAGAAGAAGAGAAATCACTGAAAGGAAAGAGAAGCTGGCAAATTAAACCAGTGATCCTGGGGTCCTTCCCCTCTGTGGAAACCGAAAAACAAAAGCAATATTTTAAAAGCAAAAATAAGGCACTGACTGTTCTTACAAAGGACCCGGGTTCAAATTCCGGCATCCACATGGCAGCTAACAACTATCTGTAATTTCAGCGCCAGAGATCTAATGCCCTTTTCTGACCTCTGTGGCCATGGCACAAGATGGGTGCACTTACATACATGTAGGCAATATATTCGTAGGCATAAAATCAAAACAAAGCAAGCAAAAGAATAAGTAAAAAATTCAGAAATCTTGCAACTTACATTCATGAAAGTCAACCTACACAACAGATTTGGGGGCAGAGGTCTTTATTTTGAAACAGGATATCTCTGTAGCCCCAGCTGACCTGGAACTCACTATGTAGACCAGCTTGCCCTTGCACTCACAGAGATCTACCTATCTCTGCTTCCCCAGTGCCGGGATTAAAAGTGTGTGCCACCACACC
This sequence comes from Rhizomys pruinosus, assembly GCA_009823505.1. NCBI lineage: Eukaryota > Metazoa > Chordata > Mammalia > Rodentia > Spalacidae > Rhizomys > Rhizomys pruinosus. The sequence goes on from VZQC01010425.1 coordinate 3,467,865, forward strand.
TGACTACACAACAGATTTAAAAGAGACAGAGAGAGAGACAGAGAGAGACAGAGAGAGAGAGAGAGAGAGAGAGAGAGAGAGAGAGTTGAAGCATAAATGAAGTTCACCCAGGACTGAACAGAGATAAAAATGTTCACACTATCTGCCTACTGGCAGCATTTAAGAACAGCAAAACACAGAGGAGACTGGAAAAGTTCACAGCACAGAAAGAAGAGCGCGGTGCGAGACGCGCGAATCCAGGCAGCTGTGGGAAGCACAGAGAACAGAGATTTGAAAAGCACCCAGCAGCCTCTGGCTTGAACCACTGTGCCTCTAGCAGAAGGTTTTCCAGGCATGGGTTCCCTCCCTCACAGCGTTTGAAAGAAAAGGAAGCATGCATAGTTATCTGTGTGCTAACAAGGATGGATCCCCACAACCTGAAAAAGTTAGAGCAAGTAAGTAACCTGATGATCCCACATGTGGACAGAGCCAAAGAGACAGACTGAAACTTCAGAGGGCTTAGCAGGATACGGTGAGCTCACACGCCTTTAATCCAGACACTCAGGAAGCAGAAGCAAGAGGATCTCTGTAAATGGAGGCCAGCCTGAGCTACATAGCGAAATCCAGATCAGCCAGCGCTGCATAGGAAGACCCCGTCTCAAACAAAACCAAAAACAAATAAAACTGGCTCAAGAGGAGGAGATGTTTGACACTCTTTTCCTTTTATTTTTTTTTTAAGATTTATTTTCATTTTATGAGTGTTTTGCCTGCCTGTGTGTATGTGCATGTCTGATGCCTACAGACATCAGAAGAGGGCATTGGATTCCCCTGGAACTGGAGTTAAAGGTGGTTGTGAGCCACTGTGAGTGCCAGGAAACAAACCCAAGCCCCAGCTGTTCTGGAACTCACTATGTAGACCAGGCTGGTGTTGAACTCACAGAGATCTGCCTGTCTCTGCCTCCCAAGTGCTGGGATCAAAGGTGTGCACCAACACGCCCGGCTAGCAGTACTCTCAACCACTGAACCATCTCTTAAGCCCTTGACTCTTTTTTCTTTTAAACAAGGAATATACATCACTTTTGAAATTAAAATAAGTGAAGATGGAAGATTATATTACCGCCACAAGAATAGAAGTAGCATGAGTCCCATAGGAAATAATCAGTCAATATTTCTTAAATGATTGTGTGAAGATATAAGTAGATGTTTCTCTCTATCAGCAAGATACAGCTCTATTGTAACTAAATGTTAGTGTCATCCATATCATTCATAAATCTGAATTCTCTGCATCTTCCTTAGTAAATATATTTCCCTACAAATGCATTGATCTCAATTAGCTGCCAAAGCATATTAATGTAGAGCAACCCATTGTATTATTTTACTTTTTTTTAAAACTAACCATATTTTTGTTTTACTTAACAAAGACTTATCTTATTTTCAGTATTCTGTTCAACATACTTTAAAGGTGGTAGCTCCCTGGATCTTCCCAGTAGCACTGGAAATGATTGGATTCTATAGACACAGAAGGTCAAGGACTTTTTCTGGGGCCGCACTACAGGTGGGCACAAGTGGACACCACAAGATGCCCTGAAATTGTTCCTGACTTCCATTGTGTTCCAGATACAGGTGATCTTTGCCTTAGAGATGACCTTGGAATGTTCTTAGCATTCCCTGCTCCCCAGGGCACCTGTGGGGATGTCTCGATGTCCTGTGCTGGGCTGCTACCTGCCTGCCTGAGCTGGGACCAGCAGCCCTTGGATTGGCTCATCCTTTGTATGAAGGACTCTGAGCATGTGTCAGTCGGAGCCCCTCTGCCCTTTTATAATGCACTTCCTCCTCTGCCTCATCCCTTCACTGTCCACTCTGACATGAGGTGGCAGCTCTCTGGAGTAGACAGCATGCTGACACTCAGCAGCCTTCATCTCTTGTGCCTTGATCTCCTGTTTCAGCTCACAGGGCCCTAACAGGCTGCTCCCTTTCTCTGCCAGTATCATCAGCACCTTGTGGACACAGAACTCCGTGGTCAAATTGCCTAGTTGTGGATCTGTCCATAGGAGAATCTCCTAACTTGGAAATCTTTATTCTGTCTATAAAACCTAGCCTTTGGGCCTGGGTGTTTCTGTGAGCTGCAATATCCCAGTCCACATGCCAGGAGCAAAGTGTTTGTAGGAGGAATAAGCTGTTCTCTGCATCCTTGTGGGTCACCCTTCACCCCAGCAGGTGGTTGCTTTGGCTGAGGAGGGGAGGCACTATACCAGGAAAAGAAACGCATGGCATTACATCAGCAAGTCTCCAAAGTATTTGTCCTGTGCCCTAACAATTGAGGAAGAAGCGCACAGTGTGGTAGCCTGGTGACATCATCAGAGAGGGAATGGGGAAAAGTCACCTAAGGAAGTGGATTTTGAAGGACCCTAGGGCATTGCCCAGTCAAAGGAAGAGAGCAGTGTTTCAGCCATGGGTGGGGGTGGGGTGGGGTCTGCAAAGAGCCAGAGGTGGAGGGGGAGCCAGTTGTTGTTAACACCAGTGGCTTGAAGAATCCCAAGGGCTGTGTAATACAGAGAGAAAGTAAGAACATGGTTGTGTAGCCGGATGTGGTGGCGCACACCTTTAATCCTAGCACTCGGAAGGCAGAGGCAGGTGGATCTTTGTGAGTTCAAGGCCAGCCTGGTCTACAGAGTGAGTTCCAGGACAGGCGGAGCTACAGGGAGACCCTGTCTATGGTGGTGGGTGGTGGGTGGAGGATGGAGGGTGGGGAACTAGCCATGGCAGCCAGAGCCTGTGGGCAGGGCAGGACACAGCCAGTCCTTGAAGAGTGCCATGGTGTAGGTGTGGAGGTCAGAGGATGCTTTGTGGAGTCATCTCTCTCCTACCTCTACCTGAGTTCCAGGGATCACCCTTAAGTTGTCAAGCTTGTGCTGCAAGCACCTCTACCCACTGGGCCAGCTCACTGGCCCGTGTTATTTCCTTTACCCACTCACTAAACACCCACAGACCCAAGGACTGAGATAAGAGTCGCTGCTGGAAAGCCTAGGGCCTCCCCTTGCTGAACTCTGTCACCACCTTCTCCAGGCCCCACATAGAAAGACAAACCATCCCAGACAGACTCAGGGGCCCAGCAGGCAAGGCAAGGTAGAGCCCTGACCACACACTGGTGCTCCCCTTATCCTCCCAGTCCTCGTCCCCCAAGACCACCACTACCAGCTACATGGCCTCCGGTTGGGAACATATGATGGAAAGTGCTCAAGTGCTGGATTATTTGGGGAGAAGAGAACACTGGACAGAACCCCTAATCAACCCCTTCTTCTCAGAGGAGGGTGCCAAGTCTGATGGGCCTGAGGCCAGTGGACAGCTCAGGGCTCAAAGCTCGAGGGCCTAGTTTCCCCTGCAGTGGAGGATTGTGGGTTGGGGAGGAAACTGGACTGTTTCCATCTTGTCTGCCTTCCTGCTACTACTGTGACTTAGTGTCATATCATGGCATGAATCATAGCCACCACATGTTATCCTGTGTGTTCCTGTACTCCATACAAGCTCTACAAACCAGACACCATACTGTAGGCCAGACCCTGATGCACCAGGCAGGGCTCCCAGGGCTTCTAAAGCATACTGAGCTGCCCCCACCCCTACCCCCAACAGCAATCAAAAACTGTGACAGAAACCAAACTTCTGCTTTAAACAGAAAAGAATCTTCATTTGAACTTAACTGTGTGTTGTTTGAAGGCATTTGACTCCAGAAAAGTCTCAGGATAAGCAAGATTTTAAGAAATCAAGATAGTCATCAACAAGACATCAGTTATGGGGTGAAGCTCTCCACAAGGGGCCCCACATTGTGGATATTTTTATCACCTTGGATCATGACAGACACAGAATCAATAATGTACTGATCACAAATGTCATTAAATAAGCAATGAACTGTGAGCCCCAGAAAGCAGGGGAGAAGTTTGCTCCCTGGCTCCTCCTCCTTCTCCTCTTCCTCCTCCTCCTCTCCTCCTCCTTCTCCTCTTCCTCCTCCTCCTCTCCTCCTCCTTCTCCTCTTCCTCTTCCTCCTTCCTCCTCCTTCTCCTCTTCCTCCTCCTCCTCTCCTCCTCTTCTCCTCTTCCTCCTCCTCCTTCCTCCTCCTCCCTCCTCCTCCTCCTCTCCTCCTCATCCCCTCTTCCTCCTCCTCTTCTTCCTTCTCCTTCCTCCTCCTCCTCCTCTTCCTCTCTCCCTCCCTCTTCTGGTTATTGAACCCAGGGCCTTGGCAGGCTAGGCAAGTGCTCTACCACTGAGCTGTACTCCAGCACCCAAAGCACTGTTAATGACCTTGAAATAAACAGTCACCACTAACAATAGAAGGTAGGACAACAGGAAGATTGCCTGAAGCCAGGAGGAGGCTGACCCAAACTGGGCCTCCCAGGTCTTTAATGGTCCTGAGGGGCCAGCACTCCAGGGAAAGCATTTTGTTTTCTTCCAGCCTTCTGACATCATCTGATGCAACCTGATGCAAGCAGATACGCATCTTGTCACAGGAGAAAAGTGTAAAGGAGGGAGCGATCCGCAGCTGCTGTGGAAACCCTGGGGAGGAACTAGGGGAGGGGCGGGCAACCCCCTTGCCATGTGCGTGGAGTCGGTGTTGCTCTGAAGAAAATCAGGCTGCAGTGATGCCAAAAGGAGAGGGAAAGTATCCCAGGCTAGGGCGCAGGTCTGTGAGTACAAAGGCAGGGCTCATTCCAGAATGCTTGTGAGAATAGGGAGTGGGAAGACAGCTTGGTGTGGAGCGGGCTGCAGCGTGCTCGCACGGGGAGACCAAGGCAGAGCACGAGCCTCTGCCTTCCCTGCTTCTCAGAGCGAGAGGCCAGCCTGTAATGTCAGCTTGGTGACAGTGATGTGCAGCATCACACACAGCGCAGAGAGACGAACAGACAGAGAACCAGAGCTGCTCTGCAGGTGGTACAAAAACCCAGCCCCTGTCCTTAGGTAGAAGGCACTCAATGAATATGCATGAACACCTGAAGAGGAAACAGCCAGTGAGAACGTGTATTTTATTTTATCTATGGGTAAATGAATGAACTGAATCAAGGGCAAAACTCGACAAGTAAGATTTCACAGGAAGCTAGCTCTCAGTAATTAGCTTGTTATCAAATTCACTTGTATAAAAATAACAGCAAATGCATACTGCTGGCCACGTGCCAGGCATTCATACCAGAGCCTCTCGAATGTGGATGCTGGGCAGGCCGCACACCCCATTTCACAGACCAGGAAACAGAGCCGGAAGAGGTTGGCAGCCTGCCTGGGACGCAGCAGGAGTTTGGCTTCCTCAGTCCTGGGGAGCTCCTGACCTCCACCCCTCTGCTGGGAGCACGCGGATTGTTGTTAAGGACCTTGGCTTTTCTTGCCTGCCTGGGTTGCTCTACATTTCATCCTGGCTGGATGCTGCATGCTCCATTTTAGGTTTAGCCCAAAGAAACCGGGCCACGAGTCCTTATTTCTCTCAGTGCGGAGTCGCGAGCTGCAAGAACGAGTGTTGAGTCCAGTTTCCTCATCCGTATGTAACAGAATGGGTGAGACTGGAAATGTTCTAACTGGACATCAAAACACCAGTATGCCACATTGCCTCAGGCCTCCATCAGGGACTTCAAACACAAGGATCCCACCATTTAAAGATGGATTTGTTTGTTTTTTAGTTTGGGTGGTTGATTTGGTTTGGGTTTGGTTTTTTTTTTTTTTTTTGCCTAGAACATGCTATGTAGAGCAGGTTGGCTTCATCTGCATCGCGCTCCATCCCCTGCCCGTGCTTGAGTTAAAGGCATGTGCCACCCACCTGCTAATTATTTTTTTCAAATTTATTTATTTTTGTATGTGTATGAATGTACTGTCTGCATGTAGGTTTGTGCACCCATGTCGTGCAATGCCACGAAGGTCAGAAGAGGGTCTCGGATTCCCCTGGAACTGGAGTTCTCCTGGAATTGGAGTTTCAGACGGTTCTCGGCCGCCATATGAGTGCTGGGGATCGAACCCCGGGTCCTCTGTAAGAGTGGTTGGCGCTCTTAACCACTAGGCCATCTCTCCAGCCCCCTTATTTATCTTTTTTGAGACAGGGTCTCCCTTTAGTCCCAGCTGGCCCGGAGCTTGCTCTGTAGACCAGGCTGGCTTTGAACTCACAGAGAACTGCCTGCTTCTGCCTCCCCAGTGCTAGGATTAAAGGCGTGTGCCACCATGCCTGGCCATACCTGGTAATTTTTTAATCCCATTTACAGTAGCATCAAGCAAACAATAATGAAAACAACAACAGCAATTCTTTTAGTTAATAAAAGAAAATAAATTTTTATTTTGGAGAATGTCCAAATAAGATTGTAAAAACATCATGAAACATTCTATCTGTACAGATAGGACATCCAGGTACTTTCCAATGTCTAAACGGGGCTGGAGAGATGGCCTAGCAGTAAAGAAGACCCAGGTTTGATCCCCAGCACCCACATGGCGGCTCAGAAACGTCTTTAACTCCAGTTCCAGGGGAATCCGATGCCCTCTTCTGACCTCTGTGGCATTGCACGACACGGGTGCACAAACCTACATGCAGAAATATTTATATTTCTAAACATTTTTCTAAATGTTTAGAAAGACCAGGAAATCTGTTTTAGGAATTGAAAATGGGAGCCAGCTGTTAATTCAAAATGATAGAAATGATTTGAGACAGAGTCTGACTATATAATAACTCAGGCTAGCCTCAACTCACCATTCTGCTGCCAGTCTGCCTTCTGAGTGCCAGGAAGATAGGTGTGTGTCCACCCCGTGGCTGATTTAAGGGAAGATTTTTTTTTTTATGTGTATGGGTATATTGCCTGTGTGTGTGTGTCAGTGCACCCATGTCATGCAATGCCCATGGAGTCAGAAGAAAGTGTCAGATTCTGGGCTGGAGAGATGGCCTAGCGGTTAAGAGCACTGACTGCTCTTGCAGAGGACCCGGGTTCGATCCCCAGCACACACATGGCAGCTGAGAACCGTCTGAAACTCCAATTCCAGGAGAACTCCAGTTCCATGGGAATCCGAGACCCTCTTCTGACCTCCGCAGCATTGCACGACACAGGTGCACAGACCTGCATGACGACAGTACATTCATACACATAGAGAAAAAATAAAAAAATAAAATAAAAAATAAAAATAAGAAAGTGTCAGATTCCCCCTGGAACTTAAGTTACAGAAGGTTGTTAGCCACCATGTAGGTCCTGGGAATTGAACCCTGGTCCTCCACAAGAGTAGCTGGCGCTCTTAACCGCTGAGCCATCTCTCCAGCCCCAAGGGGAAGAGTTTTTGTGGTGGTCCTATCTGGAATCTAAGTTTCACAGTTTCCTCCCCACAACCTGAGGGAGGATAACATTTCAGGACAGTCGACAGTCTGATTGACTCCTTCGCTATGGACTAACCTGCTGCACAAGCACAGGAATGGTGTCAGACATTAGCAGAAGATACTGAAACAAACTTCTTGCCCAAGACCACTGAAACAAACTTCTTGCCCACACCCTGCCCTGACTTTCTGTTTATAAATTTTGTCATTGGAGGATGGCAGAGGGGACAATTAGAAATGAAAGCTGGAAAGGCTGATTTATCCATTGAGTGTGGTAACACTCAAACATTAGGCTAAAGGTTTCATACTGTCAGCAATACAGAGTGGAGAATTCTTTGGAAGAGAACATTAACACAAAAGCACTAATTAAAAACACTATCTGTGAGCTGGGCGTGGTGGTGTGTGCCTTTAATCCTAGCACTTGGGAGGCAGAGGCAGATCTTTGTGAGTTCAAGGCCAGCCTGGTCTACAGAGCGAGTTCCAGGACAGCTGGGGCTACAGGGAGATCCTGTCTCAAAAAGACCAAAAACAAAAACACTATCTGTGTAGCTGGGGGTGGGTTAGAGAAAATCTCATCCCCTGGAGACTAGTGAAAAGGGATGCACTTGTACTGTGTCTTCCATAGTGCCTCATAGAAAGTCACTGCTCAATACATGTTTGATAAATAAATAAAAAGGCCAGGCCACCACCCATTTGTGAACATACACCAGATGCTTTCTCACACAGCCAGCCATGTGGAGACAGTGACTTCAGACCATAAGTATTTTATTTATTATTTTAATTTTATGCATAAGACTGTGTTCCTGGCATGTATATAAGTGCACCCATGTTGTCCAATAACCTCAGAGGCCAGAGAGATGCTAGGTACCTTGGAACTGGAGTTATGGACATGGACAGTTGTTAACTGCAATGTGGGTGCTGGGAATCAAACCTGGGTGGGTCCTCTGCAAAAGCAGTCAGTGCTCTTAACCTCTGAGCCATCACTGCAGTCCCCTTTTGTGTGTGTATTTTTTTGTTTTATTTTTTAATTTATTTATTTATGTATTTTTTTTATCAAATCTAGACCCATGTCCTCCCCATCCCCCCACCCCACCAGAGCTCATGTATTCTGCCAAACATGCTTTTCATCTCTTTCTCAGTCTTTCTCAATATTCTCCATGTGGAAGTTGACTGTTTTGAGCAGAAGTTCACTGTTTCAGTCAGTTCTTTGATGCAGTCCTTTCCATTGTTGTTGTGGTGGTAGTGGTTTCCAATATGCATCACTCCCAACTGCTTTGGACAAAAGCTCAAGGGGCCATGCACAAGAAATACTTACAACTAGGTAATTGGCACTAGCATCCACAGATGAGGGATACCATTCGTTGTTTTTTTCTGGGACTGTGTTACTTCACTCAGCATGATGTCCTCTAGCTCCAGCCATTTTTCTGCAAAGCTCATGATGTTGTCTTTCTTTACTGCTGCATAGAACTCCATTGTGTAGATATATCACATTTTCTCTATCCACTCATCAGTTGAGGGGCATTTGGGTTGGTTCCAGCTCCTTGCTATTGTGAAGAGAGCTGAAATAAACATGGCCATGCATGTATCTCTGCGGTGGGGTGAGTCTTGAGAGTACATGCCTAGGAGTGGTATGGCTGGGTCGGGTGGCAAATTCATTCCAAGTCTTCCAAGGGTTCTCCACACTGCTTTCCATAGTGGCTGTACGAGTTTACATTCCCACCAGCAGTGGATGAGTGTTCCCCTTTCCCCACAACCTCTCCAGCACTTGGTATCATTTGTTTTCTTGATCCTAGCCAATTGTGTGTGTATTTTAACTGCTTGTTATAAATGCTTTTAGGGGTTGGAGAGATGGCTCAGCAGTTAAGAGTGCCGACTGTTCTTGCAGAGGACCTAGGTTCGATTCCCAGCACCCACATGGCAGCTAAGAACTGTCTTTAACTCCAGTTCCAGGGGAATCCAACACCCTCTTTTAACCTCCGTGGCATTGCACGACATGGGTGCACAAACCTACATGCAGACAGTACATTCATACACATACAAAAATAAATAAATTTGAAAAAAAATGAAAAAAATAATAAAAAATTTAAAAAATGCTTTTAAACTGGGTATGGTGGTGCATGCCTTTAATTCTAGCCCTCAGGAGACAGAGGCAGGCTCTGTGGATTCAAGGCCAGCCTAGTCTACACAGTGAGTTCCAGTCTGGCCAGGCCTGCATAGTCAGACCCTGTTGAAAGAAAGAAAGAAAGAAAGAAAGAAAGAAAGAAAGAAAGAAAGAAAGAAAGAGAAGGAAAGAAGGAAGGAAGAAAGAAAGAAAGAAAGAAAGAAAGAAAGAAAGAAAGAAAGAAAGAGAAGGAAAGATTTTAAATTGAAAGCCAAAATCAATATCCATTGACAAACATGTCTCTCATATTTGGCTTAATAGAAAACTGTCCAGAAATGGCTGAGTTGGAGTGTGGGAAGGGTTTCCTAGCTGGTGCACAGAAGGGCATGTGCACAACTAATGGTACATGTAACTTGGGAAGTGACCCCTAAAGGAAAGGGGATGATGCCTCTGCCACCTTCCACCTGCTGTGGAACAAGGTGCTAAACAGGTGGCTCCTTACTGTTTCTGGGGAAAAGCCATTTTCTTAAGTCCCACAGCACAATGTCATTATTCAAATGAAAAGACAAAGATTAAAAGAAGCTGAGTTTGGTGCATATGCCTATAAGCCCAACACTGAGGAGACATGCAAAAAGATAAAAGAGCTGGAGGTCAACCTGAGTTCTACAGTGAGATCCTGACTGAAAATCAAGCAATAATAAACAAATAAAAGAATATATTTGGCCCTGGGTTCTATCCCTAGCACTATAATTGATGATGATTATGGCAAGGGTGATGATGATAGTGATGATGATGGTGTTAATGATGATGGTAGCAATGATGATGGTGGTGATGGTGTTGATGATGATGGTAGTGATGGTGATGGTGATGATGGTGGTGGTGTTGATGATGATGGTGATGATTATGATAGTGATGATGACAATGGTGATGCTAGTGATGATGGTGATGATGATGGTGTTGTTGATGATGATGATGATGGTGGTGATGTGATGGTGATGATTATGATAGTGATGATGATGATGACAATGGCAATGCTGGTGATGGTGATGTGTGATGATGAAAGTGTTTCTATAGGTGACAATGTCTAAAAACGTAGTGACCAAATTTTACAAGTTCAAGGTGTCTTAATTTATTTCTGCTTCATATCAAAATTAGATCCTTCACTATGAGTACAGGTGGCTACTGAGAATAACAGGGAAAAGCTTTTAAGTCCCTCCTTTGGGGGCAGTCTGTAGTTTTACCCATGAAGCTTTGAGGTCCACCTTCTCCAACTGAAATACAGGTCAAAGCCTCTTTCTTTTTTTTTTTCTTTTTCTTTTGGTCTTTTCGAGACAGGGTCTCCCTGTAGTCCCAGCTGTCCTGGAACTCACTCTGTAGACCAGGCCGGCCTTGAACTCACAAAGATCCGCCTGCCTCTGCCTCCCAAGTGCTAGGATTAAAGGTGTGTGCCACCACACCCGGCTTCAAAGCCTCTTTCTTTCAGGATAACATCCTCAGAGTGTGAGCTGTGGTCTCTGGCCAGCCCCAGTCCAAACCAGGCATCTGTTACTCTGAGAAGGAGAGGATCCATGCTGAGCCTCCCGGGCCACCCCCCCCCCATGCCGAGCACAGAGAGGTGTCAGGAAGACTGAAATGGGATAAGATACTAGAAGAAATACCCCTCTAACCCCAGCCTCTACATCTACATTCCTAAGTGCCAATGCAATGCATAGTGCTTACTAGTCAGAATAAGAACCCCAGAAACATTTGCTTTTGAACATATACATCAATGTCGTTATGATTCTTGTGATAGTAGATAAGTAGATAAGATACTAGAAGAAATACCCCTCTAACCCCAGCCTCTACATCTACATTCCTAAGTGCCAATGCAATGCATAGTGCTTACTAGTCAGAGGAAGAACCCCAGAAACCTTTGCTTTTGAACATATATATCAATGTTGTTATGATTCTTGTGATAGTAGATAAGTTAAAAATACTGACAGAGCATACATGTGTAGTGATATTTCACATAAATCATGCCCACATGGATTCTAGCAGAATAAAACCACTGTGAATAAAAAGCCTGATCCATCAGTCACTCTATTTCAAAGACTGTCCAAATGTCTGAGCAAATAGGGAACAGACATTGTAATAGTATTTTAAGCGCAAAGCATAAAATAGGGCATTCTGTTTCTGAGTGTGCAGTCCACCTGCGCAGTGGTAGGTGTGGAATCTGGGAGCTCACACTTGCTCTTCCCACGCCATCAAGGAGGCAAGCAGCCATCAGTCTGCGATTCTGCTCCAGGGGAAATCAGCCACGTTTATAGAGCTGTAGTCTGTAGCTAAGACAACAGGCGGGTAAACCAGACTTCAGGCTGGAATTATTGTGATGGGCTATGTTCCAGGGAGAAAATGATGCTGAGAACTCTCAGGGTTGGAGAGATCTGTACTATGTACAGAGTGGGCTCTGGGAAGCTCTCACTGGAGAGAAGGATGAAATGGCCTGGAACTCAGTGTATAAGTAGGTTAAAAAATAACAACCTCCCCTCCTCCAGCTCCTTTCTGTGCAGGCATTTTCTATCTTGGAGTCCTCTTCTGAAATGCAATCCTCCTGGGAATGATCACACCTTAAATTACCAGCTAACACTTTTGGAGAGATTAGCAGACCTGGGAGAGAATGATGGAATTGAGGTGGAACCACTTGGGGCGGAGCCCAGGCTACAGGGTAGACATGCCTGCCAGTCAGCACAGCTGTTGATTCCTTGATGGTCACACAAATTCCAGTTCAAGCCACGGGGTTGGGGTCTACAGTAGAGACTTGAACTGCTGCATCCTGTAACTCAGCCTCAAAGACTGTGAGACAGGGCATGACTACCAGAGTCTGCTTCATTCATGGGGACTTACTACGTCATCTGGGAAACAATTTCTATCATCTTGGAAAAAAAAACAATGGCCGTCATGTGTACAACTGAAAAGTAGTAACTTTGTAGTTAGAACATAATATTCAGACCATCTCTGAGAAGTATTTGTATACATGAAATATGAATTTTAAATTTTTTATTATTTATGTATTTGGGTGTTCTGCCTACTTATATGTAAGTATATCACATGCCATGCAATGCCCACAAAGGTCAGAAAGGGGGCGGGATCTTCTGGAACTGGATTACAGAGGGTTGTTAGCTACCATGTGGGTGCTGGGAATTGAATTCCAGTCCTCTGCAAGAGCAGCCAGTGTTTTTAACCATGGAGTCATCTCTCCAGACTGAAATCTGAATTTCTAAAACTATAAATGCATTTATTTTATTATTTTTTTATGTGTATGAGTGTACTGTCTGCATGTAGGTTGGTGCACTCGTGTCATGCAATGCCGCCAAGGTCAGAAGAAGGTGTCAGATTCCCCTGGAACTGGAGTTGAAGACGGTTCTCAGTCCATGTAGAGCAGTCGGCGCTCTTAACCGCTAGGCCATCTCTCCAGCCCCTAAATGCATTACTTTTATAAATGCATAAGGCAAAGTGGACAGAAGACAACACGCAATCTGCATGCTGAAGACATGCCAGATTCAAAGACTGCAGGAAGAGAAACATGGGTCTTCTGTTTCAGGAACCTGTTTTGAATGATTCTTGCTACTCTGAATATGGTCTGCTACGGCCTTGGAGTCTTCATCATCTTCCAACACCTACTTACACAAGGAAGCACAGTGCTTCCTGGGAACCCCGTCACAGTTGTTCCTCGGTGTCAATAGAGATGGCTCCAGGACCCCCCCCATACCCAAATCCTGACATTCAAGTTCCCCCATGACATGGTGTAGAGTTTCCAAACAGCCTCTTTCCTGTGCTTCACATATCTCTAGATTAGAATGCCCAGTACAATGCAAATGCTGTGTGACCAGCAGTTATACTGTACTTACTTAATTCTCTCTCTTTTTTTGTAAGTTTTGTATTGACTTTTTATGCCTTTCATACAGAACATCTCAATTAATCTTAATCACCATTATATCCCTGTCCTCACTAGCACCCTCCTTAGGTGTGGTTATTTTTAATCTTTAAAAAAAAAAAAAAATTTCCAATCCACAGTGCCTAGTGCACAGATCACGGTGCCGACTAGAATTCATTGGGGACTGCTGTACCTTCTCCTATACGTATCCTGGAGTGTGTAACTTGTTAATATCTTCTCCATGACCCTCCTGTGATAATATAAAAAGCTTGTAGTCTAGAAGATAAACAAGGAATCTCCCAACTTCATTTTCCTGTCAATTTTTAATCTTCTTTTGTCATAAAACTTTTCATTCATTAGCTACAGGTTGCAAAACAGAGGCAAACAAGCGATACGAGCAAAATTAATAAGAGGGCTGGAAACACAACACGGTTGTCCACCCCTTGCTTGTCACATACAAGGTCAGGGTTTCATCTTCTACTGCAAATCTTCAGGCAGGAGACCCAGCTAATCGCATCAATTGAATCACTGTTCTTGTGGATCTTGTGGAATTCTGGCTGTAAAAAGATGAACAAATTGCAAATCTGGGGCTATGAGATAAATTTCTCTCATGTGACTTTCAATTTTGAAGTTTTACAGAGCAAGAACTTGAGGCCCTGCATATCTTTGTCTGAAAGCATGCCTGGCGTCACCACAGGCTGTTCATTTATACAATTCAACTTTGTCAATAGTGGAGGTGAGAAACAAATGCTGGAGGCCATGGTGGAAGGAGGGACAGCCTGGACTGGGCCCCCTCTGATGGAGGAGTTCAAATGGTACAAGAGGCAACACCCATTGCTCAGAATAGAAGGAGATGGATCCCAGCACTCAAGATGCCGAGATGGAGCTGGTGATCCCAGAACCTTTAGGAGAAAAAAAAAAATTTAAAGGGAACAACAGAAAAAAAAATAAATAAAGACTTGAGAAAAAGATACAAGACAGGACTTAACATGTAAGGCAGAATGCATGAATAGGGGGGTGGGGTATGGGTGGGGGAAGGGCATAAACTTGATTAAGAAATATTGTATGAAATGCACAAAAGCTCAATAAAAATTTAAGGAAAAAAAGAATATAGAAAAGAATCATCTCATAGTGGCCAGTTGCCAATTTTTATGGGAGACAAATTTCCAATTGAAGGGACATGCAGACTTGACACATGGACTTGTCTGAGGTCACAGGACAATTAATGAGCAATAGTGCGGTTATGAACTCAGTTGTTTCCAACAGAAGCCAAATGTTAGCAGTCACTTGTTAATTAGAACTGTATTGCTATGGCCTTTGATCTGTTCTTATCATTGGCTCCTCCCCCTCCCCCCCTAGGCCTAGCATGGTGCCTGGGGCACAGAGCTACCAGTGTGTGTCACATTAAAGCATTGATGAACAAAAGCCTCTTTGTCTTCATGATCACTTAAAAAACTATTATTTTTAAAGTGTGTGTGTGTACGTGTGTGTGTGTGTGTGTGTGAGAGAGAGAGAGAGAGAGAGAGAGAGAGAGAGAGAGAGAGAAAGGAAAGAGAGAGAAAAAACTTGAGTGTAGGTACCTGCGGAGTCCAGAAGATGTTAGAACTCCTGGAGTTGGAGTGGGTCCTTTGAAGCATGTATGTACTCTTCACTGGATCCTTCGAAGCATGTATGTACTCTTCACTGGGTCCTTCGAAGCACGTATGTACTCTTCACTGGGTCCTTCAAAGCACGTATGTACTCTTCGCTGGGTCCTTTGAAGCACGTATATACTCTTCGCTGGGTCCTTCGAAGCACGTATGTACTCTTCGCTGGGTCCTTCGAAGCACGTATGTACTCTTCTCTGGGTCCTTTGAAGTATGTACGTACTCTTCGCTGCTGAGCCATCTCCCCAGCCTCTTTCATGATCACTTTTAAATATAAGTCTAATATTCACTTGAGTAGAAACTCACTAAGGTGGCCAACTGGCCTGTAATTCATTCTACATCCCAGGCAAGTCTTAAACTTTGACTCTTCTGCCTCAGCATTGGGGGTATTTGGGATTACAATCCTGGAATACCAAACTGGGCTAGATTGTTTTCTTTATATAATGTTAGCAGGAAATTCTGTTTGTTATCTTAAAGACACTGAATATCCCTAATAATTTTTTTAAATTATCTTATGTGTATGAGTATATTGTCTGCATGTAGGTAGGTGCAATGCTGCAGAGGTCAGAAGAGGGTGTCAGATTTCCCTGGAGCTGGAGTTAAAGACAGTTCTTAGCTGCCATGTGGGTGCTGGGAATTGAACCCGGGTCCTCTGCAAGAGCAGTTGGTGCTCTTAACCCTGAGCCATCTCTCCAGCCCCATCCTTAATAATTTTTATGATAAACTTTGAATATAAGGTCAGTCTCAGGAAAAGTAATAAATATCGAATAAGCAAACTATTGACAAGGCGGATGTGTTAGAACCTGAATCCAGCCAGACCTAGTGAGGCATTCCTTTAATACCTGAACTCAGAGGCACAAGCAGGCCAACCTCTGTGAGTTTGAAGTCAGACAGGAATACATAGTGAGAACCTGTCACAAAAAGTCAAAAATTGAAAGCTGGGTATGATGACACACACTTTTAATTCTAGCATTCAGGAGGCAGAGATAAGCAGATCTTTGTGAGGTCAAGGCCAGTCTGGTCTACTTAGAGAGTTTCAGGCCAGCTAGGGCTACAGGGAGACACTGTCTCAAAAAAACATGAATCCCTCCCCCTAAAAAACAAACAAACAAACCATGAATTCATCACTACAATACACAGTCTATAAGATGAGCCTCTCAAAGCCCCAGCAGACAGTGTCAAGGGTTTCCTAGAGGAAAGATCCTTGGGTGCTTTACAAGGGCCCAGGGCAGGAAGGAACCACCAATGTCCCCCCTATTCCCACAGAAACCCTCAGACCTGCCCCTTACAAATCTGCAGTCACCACCCCCATCTCACAAGACAAGGAGCCAGGCTGGCGCTGAAGCCACACTGAGCTGTGTGCTGTGAACAGTGATCTATTCATAAAAAGCTCCACACAGCACCAGGCTGGCTTTGTTCAGATCACACTCCTCTGCTGCCAGAAGTAACAGCAGTGTGTGCACTTCCTCTCTGAGGCTGTGGCCCATTCCCGAGATCACCTTCTCCATTCAACACAGTTCTGGCTGCTTGGAGACTGGGCGCATGAGCGCCACCCTTGCTGATGTCATGCTCCTGGTGAGCAGACGGACTTGGAGAAAATGTTCGTTGTTATGACGGTGCTGTTGACATTTGAGACACAAGGACAATTCACAGTAGGGACATGCAGGGCTGGGATCCAGCCAGCTGGGAGGACTTCACAGAGTCTGCCAGGAGGAAACTAACAGTCTATGACAGTGAAAGAAGCAAGGCCCCAAAGTAGGGGAAGTGGGCGTGGGGCCTGGTGTCTCGCAGTCCCAGATCTATAGGTCACATTAATGTCAGGGAGATTTAACTCAGAAAAGTGTTTTGCTTTCAAAGGCTGATAGCACATAGGTACGTATGCTATGTATTGCTGGGTTTGTTTGTTTTTTTTGGGGGGGGGGTTGTTTTGTTTTGTTCTTTTCGAGACAGGGTCTCCCTGTAGCTCCAGCTGTCCTGGAATTCGCTCTGTAGACCAGGCTGGCCTTGAACTCACAAAGATCCGCCTGCCTCTGCCTCCCAACTGGGTTTATTACACTGTCAGGGCTACCAAGAAGCCACAGAAAGTGCCATTAATTGAGTCTGTTCTATGAGCTCAAGTTTCTGAAGGGCGAAGTACAGGCTCAAGGTGCTGAGGTCTAGCTCCATCTGAACCTGAGAGGTATCTGTCCCAGTCCCCATCCTTGCCTGTTGTCTACTGCATTGTGTACAAATTTCCCTATTCCATAAGACCCTCCTTATACTGAATTAGAGTCCAGCCCAAAGACTTTAAGTCTGCGAAGACCCTGTCTCCATATATGACACTGGGGACACCTCAGTTCCACACTTGAATTGGAAGGAGACGGTTCAATCCACAGCACAGTTGCCTCAAATCATATAGGACTTATTATGATTTCTAGAGCAGAGAACATTGGCTCCAGGGTCTCTGGAGCTGAGACTTTTTGCTCCAGGCCTTGAATGTCATTACAATAAAAAGTGAGTGACTACAAGGATGCAGGAATGAGTGAGTGAATGGGGAACAGAATATGAGTCTCAGGATTTCTACCCAACAGGTGTGGGTAAACGACTAGTAGATCCCTGCCCCAGACATCTAGGGGAAGCAAGGAACCCAGCAAGATCCTATAACTCTGTGACCACAGGCACAGGACAGAGCAAGGGCCTGTCAGAGAACTGAAGCCAGAGGACAGCTCCAGCAGGATGGTCCATGCCCATCACCCCTCCTACCTCCTGACTCAGCAAAGTACTTCACCTCTGAAGCAAGGTCTACCCGAGTTGGCACCCAGGCTAGGACAGCGTAAGTGCAGCTCATTGGCATACACATACCAGGCACACACAAATGTCCAAAGTGTCCTTCCTGCCCTGTGAGGGGCTCCAGGCTTTCAGGCTCTCCAGATTATAGTCAATAGCTAGGGACAGGGCAGAGTCCTAGAGAGAGGGCCTCCCTCGCCCCATGGATGTGGTGGTGGGAGTGTAAACACCAAAGTTGGCCAAAGAGGACCCCAAATTGCCACCTCTTCTCCTAGTGGTGCAGGGGAAATCAGGATTCCCTTGTAACGTTCTTCATGGAGTTAATAAAAAGCAATAACATAAGAATGGGCTCAAATGGAAGTTCGAAGTTAATTTTATTACCGTTTAAAAGAAAACCCCTGAAGGCAGGCAAGCTGTGAATCTCAGCAGTTGCCTGAAGGATAATGGAGAAAGGGGAAAATGGAGGCCAGGTTGTTCAAGTCATGGGAGGGGCAAGCTGACAGCCAGCCTCATGGTGGAAAGGGTGTGGGGGGTGGGACCCCAAAGTGTTAGGAAAACACCTTAGAAAAGAGATAGGAGCCAGGCATAGTGGCACACACTTTTAATCCTAGCACTCGGGAGGCAAGGGCAGGCGGATCGGATCTCTCTGCGAGTTCAAGTCCAGCCTGGTCTACAGAGTGAGTTCCAGGACAGCTGGGGCTACAGGGAGACCCTGTCTCGAAAGGACGAGAGAGGGGGCTGGAGAGATGGCCTAGCGGTTAAGAGCGACGACTACTCTTGCAGAGGACCCAGGTTGGCTCCCCAGCACCCACATGGCGGCCGAGAACCATCCGAAACTCCAATTCCAGGAGAACTCCAGTTCCAGGGGAATCCAAGGACCCTCTTCTGACCTCCACGGCATTTCACCACACGGGTGCACAAACTTGCATGCAGACAGTACATTCATACACATACAGAAATAAATAAAATTAATTTAAAAAAATTTTAAAAAAAGGGTGAGAGAGAGAGAGAGAGAGAGAGGTAGGAAAAGGAGAGATTTTTCCTGAAAACTGCATATCTGTACTCAGAAGTTCTGGGCAGGAAAAGTTCACTACCTAATTAAAGCACTAATTATTCTGCCTATCTTTTTAGCAGAGCTTAAGGTGACTCCGCCTTTCGAGGGGTGGGCCTCCAGACAAGTGACTGACCTGGCCCAACTGGGATGCTCTGTCTATACTCAGCCCAGAGAGTCTATTCTCTAGACCAGTTTTTTGTTTTTTGTTTTGTTTTGATTTTTTCCTTAGCGGGCCTTTATTGTTACTGCAGCTCTAAGAACCAAAGGAGAACCCTTGAGAGACAGAGAAAGCACTCCACTGTCAACTAACTTTAACCTATTTGGCACCCAGGCAGGAGAAAACTGACCACAGGCCCAGCCCCCCAGGCAGGGGGCGAGGTTTGCTAATACTTTGAGACTTTGTTGTTGTTTTATTTGCTTTTACTACCAGAGAAATTTATTTTGAAGACCAAACTTATCTCTTAAGTCATGATATTATACGTTATTCATCTATTGAAACACTATGATTGAATTCTAACTCCCAAGTGAGGAGGAGGAGGAGGAGGAGGAGGAGGAGGAGGAGGAGGAGGAGGAATAAGAATATCCATATGTAAAGTCGGTGGGACATACACAGTCCCTGACTGGGATCTGCAGCTGTTAGGCTGATGCTGTGTCTGACTCCACGTGGCCTGTGGGCTACTCTTACATCCTACCAGGAAATCTCCTGTTCTCTTTTTAAAGGAATTCTTGGAATTCCTCTGGGCCATTGCTGCCCAGGGAACTGATGAGGACTTGGGCCGATTAATGCAAAAGGGCTCCTGGCCAGGAGAGGGACACGAGGCCTGGTGGGAGGGGATAGCCATAAAACTCTCCGGATGCAGTAAAGCAGGCTCTTTGCCCCTGGAACTTTGTTCCTAGGTCTTGAGTGACACAAAGGGCAAAAATACAAGTTTTTAGACACTGTTCTCTCTCTCTTATTTTTTAATTAGATTTTTTAAAGTATCATACAAAATAATGATTGTCCTTGTCCTTTCATACAAGGTCTGTTTTTGTTGTACCTCAGGCTCTACTACCCTTCCTTGTCCCTGTCCCCCACCCCCTGACCCTCCTCCCCCTCCTGCTTTCTTGTCACATGTATCCTATTACCTGACCCCCCCCTTTCCTTCTTCCCCCATTTAAAACCTCTGGTTCCCCTCTAATGGTGTCTTTTCTAGTTTCAAGTCCTGTAACCCCCACCCTCGCCCCACAGACACACAAAGCAAAGTTGATTGAAGCAGAATGCTGGACGAGCCCCTCCTGGTCTCTTTTTTACCTCATATTAATAGGTGTATAAAACAGGTGTACAGCCGAGCTTGGTGGCGCACACCTTTAATCCTAGCACTCGGGAGGCAGAGGCAGGTGGATCTTTGTGAGTTCAAGGCCAGCCTGGTCTACAGAGTGAGTTCCAGGACACCTGGGGCTACAGGGAGACCCAGTCTCGAAAAGACAAAAAAAAAAAAACCCAAACAGGTGTACAAATCAAACATGTTGAAATCATAGCAAAATTTGTTTTAAAAGAAGTCTTTGGTATACATATAATTTCACCATTTATTAAAGGGGGAGACAAACTTGCATATTAATGAAATGGACGTATTAGTTTATTTTTACCTGAAAGAATTAACTCTGGACATTTGATATTGAAGGACAGAACACTGTCAACATTTTTTTAGTTAATCCATTACTGATTTCATAATTGGCAATGCTGAGAACACCACTTCACACAAATTTATAGTAGGGATCTGGGAGGGGTAATTTTAAGGCCACACAACAATCGTTTGAAATTCTGTCCTGATCCCATGTCAAAACTTACTGAACTTTTTTATTGTTTTGTTTTTGTTTCTGTTTTTGTTTTGAAACAGGGTCTCCCTATAGCCCCAGCTGTCCTGGAACTACATAGACCAGGCTGGGCTCAGTCTCACAGAGGCCTGTGTTTGTCCCAGAAGTGCTGGGATTAAAGGTGTGTGCTTCCATACCAGGACACTGAATAATTGTTTATGACTTTCAAGTCAACAACACAAACCACTTTTAAAATCAAAATCAAGCATTCTTATACCATAAAAAGTTAGACAAATTTTACTCTTACAGTACAGTAGGGAAATATTGAGTCTTCCTTTTCCATAATTCATTGTTATGTTTCTATAATAGCAGGAAATGCATAGTCGAAACACTGCTTTGGAGATGAAACGGGGTGAAATCTGAGCTGAGGAGTGTCAGGAGGTCCTTTGGCTCTGTGTTGTGTGCTGGATAGCAGCTTTAGTGTCAACTTGACACATTTGGGCTAAGGGAGCTTCGTTGGGGAATTGGTTCCATTGGACTGGCCTATGACTATGTCTGTGGAGTATTGTCTTGATTGTTGAGTGATATGGGAGGGCCCAGCCCACTGTGGGTGGTGCTGCCTCTAGGCAAGTTGTTGTGTATTATATAAGATGCCAGGTTGAACATGGGCCAGGGGAGCAAGCCAGTAAGCAGCATTCCTCCATGGCCTGTGCATCAGCTCCTACCTCCAGGTTCCTGCCCTGAGTCCCTATGTTGAGCTCCCTCAGTAATGACCTGTGACCCAGGAGATGTAAGCTGAATAAACCCTTTCCTCACCAGTTGGTTTTGGTCAGACACCCTAGAACAGTGTGCAAAGTGCACGTGTTGCATGTTCAGAGCCCAGGCTGCTGCGGACATGATGCAGGAGTGATACCAGAGAATCACCTCAGATTCATTACACAGCTGATTATTTTTTAAACTTTTTTTAAAATTTTATTTATTTCTGTATGTGTATGAATGCACTGTCTGCATGCAAGTCCATGCACCCATGTCGTGCAATGCCTCGGAGGTCAGAAGAGGGTGTCGGACTCCCCTGGAACTGGAGTTCTCCTGGAATTGGAGTTTCAGATGGTTCTCGGCCGCCATGTGGGTGCTGGGGATTGAACCTGGGTCCTCTGCAAGAGCAGTCAGCGCTCCCAACCGCTAGGCCATCACTCCAGCCCCTACACAGCTGATTTTTGATTAATATTTGGTTACTGCTTGTCCAAAAGATTTTTGCTTTGCTAAATTTTTGTGACTCTCCCTTATTTATTTCTTGATCTGTGTAGGAGTCGAGATGATCCGAAATAGGAGGGTCTGTGGCCTGAAGGAATGGAAACCAGAACTGGAGCATGTCTCTGTTTGTTTATGTTCGTTTTCCCCAGGCCGCAGAATTGCTTTGAATTTAACAGCCTTAAGAGATTTGTGGCTCATGTACAGACACTTTTGTTAGATAAATATTTTGGAGGAATGAAAAGAGCATGTGTTTTGTAAAGAAACTGACATCCTATCAATAGATGTTCATTGATGTATGTACACAGACACTCACAAATATATTACAAACCATGTATTAGGTTATGAAGGCTGAGAACCCCCACATAAAAAGGCACATGAAACCGGGCATGGTGGCGCATGCCTTTAATCCTAGCACTTGGGAGGCAGAGGCAGGCGGATTCTTTGTGAGTTCAAGGCCAGCCTGGTCTACAGATGAATTCAGGATAGCTGGGGTAAGGGAAGACCTGTCTCAAAAAAAAAGACCAAAAAAAAAAAAAAAAAGGGGGGGGCTGGAGAGATGGCCCTAGCGGTTTGACACGATGCGCTCTTAAGAGGACCCGGATTCGATCCCAGCACCCACCATGGCGGCTGAACCATCTGAAAACTCCAATTCCCAGAGGATCCAGTTCCAGGGGAAAATCCGACCCCTCTTCTGAGCCTCTGCGCATTGCACCACATGGGTGCAAAACCTATATGCGAGACAGTACCGCATCATACACATACAAAATGAATAAAATAAAATAAAAATTTTTTTAAATTATTAATAAACTAAAATAAATAAATAAATAAAGGCACATGAGACTTAGATTACTCCAGGAACATGATGTACTTCCATTTGGAACTGCCAAAGCGGACCACCTACAGGCACATGATGGAGAAGAAGCAGGCGCAGTGGCAGGGGCAAGGGCAGGGGCAAGATGGTGACTGGGGCCCACCCATTTATAAGGATGTCAGGTACAGGGGAAGAGGTCAGAAGATTGACAGCCCTTGGAGGAAGTGGACATCTGGGAAGTGGAATTCTGGGAAACTCAGATCTAACATTCCAGCCTTTTGATTATGATAAGGAAATGGGATGCTGTTCTCTCTCCCGTATCTTCTTCAGAACTGAGGGGGGTCAAAGTCTTGGGGGAACAGCTGTCAGGCTGGAGGGTTAGAGTCTGGTTTCCCACCTTGGCTGCTCTGGGAGCTCTGCCAGGTGGTTTTGGTCCACCAGACCGACAGTGGCCAGTACTTAGTGGACGTTTTCTCTACAACTGAAAAGACAAGCTGTTTGAGTCTTAATTAAGTATATCAGTTCAAGGCCTCCACAGTACCAACAGGGTTGGGGAGGAGCTTCTTGGTGCATTAGCAATTGGAGGGTCCCTGTCTAGGGTCTGCAGAAAGGGAGAGGACTTGTCCCCTAGTTTGAGGAATTGGAAAAAAGTTTTAGTATGCAGGGCTCTAGAATGAGAGCCAGCATAATCGTGAGAATATAAAAGGTGGTATTTTCTGGCATGGCACAGTAAATCTGTCACCTATCTCTGAGATATTTTCTAACATGACACAGTAGGTTCCTAACTTGGCACACGAGGTCTCTCACCTATCTCTCTGGTAATAAATTGTAGGAAGATGCAGTTTTAATTGGGGGCTAGTTCTCAGCTAGCACACCTAGAGCACCATGTGGGAGTCCTGGGATTTCTCTAACCCCACCCCAAGAGGGAGCAAGCAACGTGGCCCAGGTACAGGATGCTAGGCAGATCAGCAGTATGTAGTGGCTCAGAATTGGGGCCTGTGATTGTAGCAAGCAATAAACGGAATTCTCCATTACCATCATTACAGAATTCCCAGCTGCCATTTTTTGCACACATACAGACCTAAGCAGGCCTGAATTTTGTTCAAGTGACCAATGGGTTGGACAGCGGTCTTTAGACCACCAATCTGGATAGCTGCTGTGGTGAAGTGAATTGTGATTCGACATAGGCTGAAGATAGGCAATCAGCCATCAGCCTGAAATTCCTGTCCAGGGGCCAGCAGTCTTTGGGCAGGTGGAAAAAGCACAGCCAAAGGTAAGAAACGTTCCGTTGTCCCAGGCTAAGGATGTGAGTTAGAAGTACCTCTCAGGTCAGGTTACAAAAGTAACCAACTGACCTCTGAGTTCAGGGGTCAGTTCCCTACAGTGGCCATAGGCGGATACTGTGCCCCTCTCCCCTTCTCAGGACCTCACTACAATAAATTATATCATTCTCTTTTCTTTTGATTATAGCTTCCTGTTGGGGTGTTTAAAACCACACAGTTAGCTCAGATAAATGAAATTAGTTTTGGTGTTAAGGTCAGTTGAGTTTCTGGTCCTTAGGGGTCACTCAGGCCTTGAGCCTGGCTCTCTTCACCAGTTCCATCTATGTGAGGACAAAGTCAGGCCTCGCTTGACCAGAGCTTCCCTTTGAAGCATGAGGAGTTTCTCCTCTATATGGACTTTCCTCCCTTGGCTGGACACTGGCCAGATGAAGTCCTTTTAAGTGAATCTCCAAGACTTCCCTGGCCTGGGATGACTGGTGACTCACTGCCATAGGACATGTACAAAGGTGCCAATGCAGCCAGGTGTGGTGGCGCACACCTTTAATCCTAGCACTTGGGAGGCAGAGGCAGGTGGATCTTTATGAGTTCAAGGCCAGCCTGGTCTACAGAATGAGTTCCAGGACAGCTGAGGCTACAGGCAGACCCTGTCTCAAAAAGACCAAAAAAAAAAAAAAAAAGTGCCAAACGACTTAGCCATCATGTAGACTAACATTCCAGTCAGAATGGCCCATATCCAGAATACAAATAATGGTGTAGAGGCGGCCAAAGGGAACTCATATGTGCTGTTACTGGCAGTGTGAACTAATATGGAGGTTCCACAAAAAGCAAGAAATAGGACCAACTACACCACTCCCAGGCATACTCCAAGCAATTTTATACCCTACTGCAGAGACACTGGCACATCCATGTTCATTCCCACTCTATTATAGGAAATGGAATCCACCTAGGTGTCCATAAACAGATGAACAGATTTTTTAAATGTGGTACATATACAAGAGAATATTACTCACCTGTAAAGAAAAGTGAAATCCGGACGAGGTGGCACACGCCTTTAAGGAGGCAGAGGCAGGCAGATCTCTGTGAGTTCAAAGCCAGCCTGGTCTACAGAGTGAGCTCCAGGCCAGCTGGGACTAAAGGGAGACCCTGTCTTGAAAAGACCAAAAAAAAAAAGAAAAGTGAAATCAGGAAAATGGATGAAATGGTAATCTTATGCTGAGTGAGGTAACTCAGGCCCAGAAAGACAAACACCATGTGTTTTCTTGTGTATGTGGATCCTAGTTTTAAATATTTTATTTTGTGTGTTTAGCTTAGAGCATAAGTGAAACCCAGGAAACTAGAGAGGGGCCTGGCGGGAAGGGGCATACTAAGAGGGGGGCAGCAGGTTATATGGAAAACCTTTGAACCTCAGAACAATGCTGGAAATCAGAATGCCCCCCCCCGTGTATTCCAGGAGAAATGAATACAAGAGAGGTGTAAGCATACCTGGTAATCTGTCCTCTGCAGCNTTGAATTCACAAAGATCTGCCTGCCTCTGCCTCCCGAGAGCACCACCACTCCCACTTTTTTTTTAATATTAAAATTAACATGTGCAAAGTATAACAGATATATAAAACAGTATGTATGGTTAACTCAATATTTATATATGTCTGCTTCACTTGAGGTTGTTACAAGGTATACAGTACCTGCTAGGTGGAACACAATTTCTTGTATATGACATAATTGCATTATAGAATTCTTTTTTTGCCAGGCGTGGTGGTGCATGCCTTTAATCCTAGCACTCGGGAGGCAGAGGCAGGCGGATCTTTGTGAGTTCAAGGCCAGCCTGGTCTACAGAGCAAGTTCCAGGACAGCTGGGGCTACAGGGAGACCCTGTCTCAAAAAGACCCCCCCAAAAAATCTTTATTTATTTATTTTTTTAATTTATTTATTTATGTGTACGAATGTACTATCTGCATGTAGGTTTGTGCACCCATGTCATGCAATGCCACGGAGGTCAGAAGAGGGTGTCAGATTCCCCTGGAACTGGAGTTCTCCTGGAATTGGAGTTACAGATGGTTCTCAGCCGCCATGTGGGTGCTGGGGATCAAACCCGGGTCCTCTGCAAGAGCAGTCAGTGCTCTTAATTTCTAGGCCATCTCTCCAGCCCCTCTTTTTTCTGTTTTGTTTTGTTTTGTTTTTCTTTTTTTAAATTTTATTATTTTTGTATGTGTATGAATGTACTGTTTGCATGCAGGTCTGTGCACCCATGTCATGCAATGCCACGGAGGTCAGAAGAGGGTCTCAGATTCCCCTGGAACTGGAGTTCTCCTGGAATTAGAGTTATAGACGGTTCTTAGCCGCCATGTGGGCACTGGGGATCGAACCCAGGTCCTCTGCAAGAGCGGTCGGCGCTCTTAACCGCTAGGCTATCTCTCCAGCCCCTGCATTATAGAATTCTTAAAAGTGAACAGTACTTCATATGAATAGTACTTCATGCATACATTCACAAACAAGGGTCTAATACATAAATTTGGCAATGACCATTTATAAAGGTTGTACTGAGCAGAGGCAGCATTGATGTCTTGCACCTTTGGTTCTTAAAACTATGGGGTTGGAGAGATGGCTCAGTGGTTAAGAGTGGTTAAGTAGCCAACTATTCTTGCAGAGGACCCGGGTTTGATTCCCAGCATCTACATGGCAACTAAGAACCTTCTTTAATTCCAGTTCCAGGGGAATCTGACACCCTCTTCTGACCTCCGTGGGATTGCACGATATGGGTGCACCTACTTGCATGCAGATAGTACACTCATACACATAAAAACTAATAAATTAAAAAAATTAAAAAAAACTATGAACTTATTGAAATATTTTTAACAAGTGATGGAAAACAGAATTAAATATACAATAATTAGGCTGTTTCATTGAAGGGAAGAGATTGTAGGGGAAGCCATGTGCCACTGTCCAAGTGCCAGAGTATGAGTGAATCCTGGGATTTTTAAATTGGTCTCTGGTCGGAAGGACTATATGGCACAGCTGTCAGAAGCCTGGTTAAAAAAGAAAACTGTTAGGGAACCCCTAAGGGTCAAAAATCAGGTCTTCGGAGGTCTGGAAACAAGAAAAAAACTGGAAAGGAAATTTTAGGTATAAAACCTGTGAAGAAAATCATTTGGACAGATAAGAAATAAAACCTTCAGATAAGCAGTGTAGAAGCCTAGGAACCCAGGTTCAAATCAGGCCTTTGAAAAATTTTAAGAGGGATGCCAAAAGTAAACTAATTTAATTTTTGTTTTTGTGCACAATATAGAACGAAAGAAGTTTGAAGTGGCCACTTTGTTTTGACAGAAAACACACAGAAGAACATGGACACATGACAGTTACATGAATCACAAAGACACATTGGAGAATGGTTATAACACACAGACAGGTTGGACAGACACATGACTTAATTACTTAATTGTATTCATTAACTCTGTACAATGGGTAATCCCCCCTTTTTTTCCCTAGAATGTCATAGATAAGTGTTGGTATCCAGAATAATCGGATGTCAAGGCACAGAAAATTCTCAGTTCCCTGATCTCCTGCACATGTAAGTCTAAAGTTGTCCAGGCTGTGGAATCATTAATTTCAATTGTCACATTTATACAGAATCATTTAGAGTTGAAGACATCTACTCAGCCTATAATGTGCTTTGCAGCACAGGCTGTGTGTGCGTGTGTTACGCTGCTAATTTAATGAGAATAAATTTATTGTTAGTGGAAAAATCAAAAGTCCCTTGAAACCTTACTAAGGATCAGTCCAGATAGCGGCTGAGGAGTAGGTGTGGTCCAGCACTGCCATCATGGAAACGGGGCATGTGCAGGCACAGCCTCACTCAAGATGGCGGCTGGGGAGTGGGTGTGGCCCAGCACCGCCATCATGGAAACAGGGCATGTGCAGGCACAGTCTCACTCAAGATGGCGGCTGAGGAGTGGGTGTGGTCCAACACCGCCATCATGGAAACAGGGCATGTGCAGGCACAGTCTCGCAGCTCCCATTCCTATTTGAATGCACAGCAGGAAAAAGCCGCTTGGTGGCAGGGGGTGGGGGGATAGCTACATGGTGGGGGAGAAAGCCACATGTTGTCGGGGGGAAGCCACAGTAAAAGAAAGAAAAAAGAAAAAAGCCTGGATTTAGGGTGCAGTCTGTTACTGCAGAAATCTGCCAAGGGTGCAGGGAGGCTGGGAGAGAGGGATCAGAACATGTGGGGTGGGAGAGGGAAACAAAGCAGGTGGAACAGGAAAAACTCAGCCTTAGAAGTACTTCCTGTGCTGGGCGTGGTGGCGCACGCCTTTAATCCTAGCACTTGGGAGGCAGATGCAGGTGGATCTCTGTGAGTTCAAGGCCAGCCTGGTGTACATAGTGAGTTCCAGGACAGCACTGGAGCTACAGGGAGACTCTGTCTAAAAAAAAAAAAAAAAAGCACTTCCTTAAACTCAGGAGTACAGATGGGACCTATAGGCCTGTGAGCCCAGAGTCCAGGGGCACAGGGGAGGTCAACTACAGAACCCTGGCATCTGCAGTTTCGGCATCCCAAAGGCATGGAGAGGGTTTGGAACATGGCAGACTCAGGAACCCAGTAAGGCAGTCTGCAAACCTCAGTGGGTTCAAAATGGCAGTGGTGGGCTAAGGCTGAGAGGAAAAGTAGAAAGAGGATAGAGAAAGCCTGAGATGGGGAGGGAGGGAGAGTGCGGAGAGCAGAGAGCAGTACCTCATTGTGAAATGTGGAAGCTGGTTCTCCAGAGAAATACACTGCTGGCAAGTCCCAGGGGTTCCAAAAGAAAGGTGGTTCTTTTTGGGGGGGAGAAAAATATCTCAATCTTCGAACAGAGTCACAGCACCATTATATTAGGTTATAAAAGGTGTGAACCCCCCAGATAAAAAAGCACATAATTTACTTCCATTTGGAACTGCCAGAGCCGGCCACCTGCAGCCACGTGATGGAACAGGAGCTGAGCAGCAGGGCAGGGGCAGGGGCAGGGGCAGGGGCAGGGGCAGGGGCAAGATGGCAGCTGGGGCCCACCCATTTATAACCATGGGGCTGGGCCTCAGGTACAGGGGAAGAGATCAGAAGATTGACAGCCTCTCGAGGAAGTGGACATCTGTGTGTCCCTTGGAATTCTGGGAAGCTCAGATCTAACAGTATGTACCATGTGTTGCGCGTGTGCACCACAAACATTAGTAATCATTATCTGTACCAAATCTCTTATTACTCCCATGATTCCAACCTCATACCTCATATAAATAGGTGTCATAGTGTTAAACACCAGGACCAAAATCTATATTCAAGTTGTTTTATACTTAGAATTAATACCTGGTCTTTCATAACACAGCAGCATATTTGCTCGGTGGGCGTGGTGGTGCACACCTTTAATCCCAGCACTCAGGAGGCAGAGGCAGGCGGATCTCTGAGTTCAAGGCTAGCGTGGTCTACAAAGCGAGTTCCAGTCCAGCTGGTGCTAGAGGGAGACCTGTCTCAAAAAAGACAAAACAAATAATCACTGCAGCAAATAAATATTGAAGAGTTCTCAGTAGACCTTTACAGAGAAGAACAGATGTTACTGTTTCAAAGAAGCAAAATAGTACTCTGAATTACATTTACAAGAACTATCCGTTGTTAGAGTTAAAGGGAGTTGATATTTTAACTTGTGCTAATGCAGGGTCCTTAAGTCTGTGGTGGATTCTAAGGACCTGTGCTGAGAGGCTTGCTCCAGGATTCTGAGAGGCCCAGTGATTTTACTGGGAGAAAAACAGATCTGAGAGGTCGAATCCATCTTGTTTGGTTGATTCTATTACAGATGCCCACAATTTGTTAGGCACAGAATGACCTCCCCGTAGCTAGCTTGAGAAGCTCACCATCAGTGAAGGAAGGACTCTCAGCTCTCAGGCAATCCATGTGACCAGGGGAGGGCTAAAGTTCTCAGCACAGGGCTCCAGGCTTGGCTCTGGGGCCATCACACACATGACCTTATTCTCCTTCCCCTGGTTGGCTGCGGGATCCAGTTTTACTATCTCTCACAGATAAGTCTAAGATCATGTTCCAACTACCCAAATCCACTTTTTTTTTGGTCTTTTCGAGACAGGGTCTCCCTGTAGTCCCAGCTGTCCTGGAACTCACTCTGTAGACCAGGCTGGCCTTGAACTCACAAAGATCCACCTGCCTCTGCCTCCCAAGTGCTAGGATTAAAGGCGTGCGCCACCACGCCCGGCTTCCAAATCCACTTTTAAAAACCAAAGTGCAACCACTTGGGCTGATTTCCACATCCCTCCACCAGACCTTCACAAATAACACACATGTTCAGGCTGTGTGAGGAAAGGGAACAGAGTGCTTTCCCTGCCTGAGGTGGAGGCGTGAGGGGGTGGGGAGGAATACTTCTGTGCCACAGTGTGTCAGGGACTATTGATATCTAGGCAGACCAGAGGTCACAGAAGCATGCTCACTCTTGCTATTTAGTTTCCCAAAATTGAATCCCAGATGGAGCCCATTTTCCTGGCCCTGATGTCACTGAAAGAAGTGTCCTAGCAAAGATAAGACCACTGTAGGGATTTTTCAGACCTCCCAGGAAGTGAACAAGGATGGAGTGGGTATACCCCAGAGGAGGGGTCTCTGCTGGGCTGTTAAGGAGAAACAGGGTGCAAGCAGGCCAAGGGTAAGAGAGAACAGACCTTCTGTTGGTCCCCCGTCCCCCTCCAGCCCACGCTTTTCCCCACGAGATCATGAACAATCCATTTTCTGACTAGTACTTCTCACTTCACAGCATCATTTACCCCTGATATTTGTGCAAACTGGAAGCATTAAATGCTACCCCTGGGTCGGTAATTAAAGACAATGATTTTCAGAGGCAGAGAGCTTGGTTTTCATAATCTCCTTTGTCTACACCGAGCCAGCTCTTGGCTGCATCTGCCACCACTGGCCTTTGCTCTGTTTACTCTGAAGAATAAGGCACTGTTCGCCTCGCTTTCTCATTTTCCATCTGTAAACTATGTTCTCTTGATTCTTCATTCCAGGAAGGAAAAAATAAAAGACTCTTTAAATATCACATCAGCGGTTACTTACCCATACCTACAGCTTCAAGATTGTATATGACAGACCCTTAGTAGAACGTGCAAGAATTTCCCAGCTGCCACCCTTGATCTGGCAGGTGGACGTCCATTGAGCAAATCGCTTTTTATTCAGCTGTCAATCATTTGGTGTTCCTGGCTGCATTGTACCACAGTGTGGGGGTGGGGGGTGGGGTGTTTTAAAAGGTCATCCACCTGCCCCAGGGTTCAAAGGGATTGTTCTGTTTGCTGTAAGGATCACTGTGGTGATATGTTAAGACACATCTAAGGAAAGTGACTTAGAAATACCAGAAGTGAGAGAAGACAGGTAGGAAAGCTGAAGCAGATAACTGCAAAATTCCAAGGGAGGGAGGAAAGGAGGGAGGGAGGGAGGAAGAGAGGGAAAAGGAAGGGAGGGAGGGAGAAAGGAAGGAAGGAAAGAGAGGAGAGAAGGAAGGAAGGAAGGAAGGAAGGAAGGAAGGAAGGAAGGAAGGAAGGAAGGAAAAAGATGAGATGAAAAACAGCATTCCTCAATTAAAAATCAAATAAGAGGAAGTGGGTTCATAGCTCACCCGCAGTAAGCCGTAATGTGAGAGGCCTGGAGGTCCTCCTCTAACTCCATTTATCTCCCCACCTCCCCAGGGAAAAGTCTATGGGAACCCCCCCTGCAGGATTTTCACTACACTCTGAAATGTATCCAGCAGTGCTCTAAGTACTCCGTTCATTCGTTTCATTCATATTCTGGCAGCGCAGTGCTGCAGCCGCCTACTTGGGTCACTGACCCTCCTGAGCAAAGGCATGCAGAGTCTTACTGGTTTCATTTCAGAGGTGGGGCATGACGATCCAAACTGAACTCCAGGAGTTACCTGGCTGAATGGCCTTGAGTGGTGGTGAACTGTCCACTTGACAGAATTTAAATTCATCTGCGC
>VZQC01010425.1:3500604-3568104 GCA_009823505.1 Rhizomys pruinosus
TGTGTAGATGTACCACATGTTCTCTATCCACTCGTCAGTTGAGGGGAAGACCCTTCTTAATTGTGGGCAGGACCGATCCTATCTGACTCTGTAAAGTGGAGAAAGTGAGCTGAGACCAGCATGTTTTCATCCCTGCTTCCTGGATTGTGGATGAGCTGAGCAGTGAGCCGCTCCTCCTGCCTCAACTTCCCTGCCATGATGGACGGACCCTTGAACCTTGAGCTAAAATAAATCCCATAAGCTGCTATTGTTCCAGCTCAGTTCTGATGAACAGAAAAATGAGATATCGACTCCATAGACTTGTTTTCAGTCAGGGGAAAAAAGCCATGCTTGTATGGAGGCTATGAGAACCTGCTTCCAAAAAAATTACAGGTTTCCTATACATAATGACTGTGTTTGAGGAGCACGTGACTTCACCTGTAATGGGTAGGACTGCGTTCAGATGAAAGAAGTTTCTGTCTGCTTCTACCATCTTAGAATATTTAGACTTGCATGGAGATTTTGTAATTATACAACTGTGGTTTAACGCTGATGTTTGGACCATGAAAATGCTGAAGTTTACAGTTCACTCGTTTCTACCTACCTGTACGCTTGGACCTACAGAAAGCAGCTCATTAGCTGGGGAGCCAGGAAACACTGGGACCCTTCTAGCTGTGGGTCACAGTGGAGACAAAAGGTGCAAAAGAGCCTCCTCACCTCCTCGCATCCACTGGCCGTCCCCTGGCTAACAGCCCTTAGGCTCCCAGTGGACCCCATCCCACCCCACCCCGAGGCTGGAGCAGCGACATTTCACCTCTATGCCTGTGTGGAGCAGATGTAGGGGGGCACAGGGCAGCCTGCCAATCCGGCTCTTCCTGTTATTGACCTGCCTGAAAGAAAATGGAGCCTGCTTCGACACTGGGACCAAACAGAACCTCAGATAAGCCCAGAGCAAACGCACTAATTTGATGAGCTTCAAATGGAGCCGAGTTCAAAGCTTTTACAGTTGAAACTACAAACAGAACTAATTTCAAAAAACACCAAGAAAACTCCTAACAAAGCTCCACCCCCATTAGTGTCTTTCATCATTTTCTAAGGGAAACAGTGGCTTTTCAGCTGCTGCTTTTGAAATTACCAATTTCATTATTAAAACAATAGCCTAAACAAGCTGCCTGTCAGCTGAGCTTTATTTTATTTAACCTAAGGACTCTCCATCAAATAGAGATATAATCAGGGTGATCAATCCAGGTATTACAGAGGCATCTATTCCTGCAACGTGGTAGCTCTATGTCTCTAAGAGACAAGTGCATTGATTTTTCCACAGTGGGATAGTTTTTCAGCTTCCAGAAGAGCTGAAGGCTGCAAAACTGAGCAGACAGCCACTTGGACTAGTAGGCCTGGCTGATGAGATAGTTGAAAATAAAAATCACTTCGTGGAACATCCTGAATACCTGTCAGACTAGGTCATGAGCGCTGTTTGATTGGACTAAGCCAAAATATTAATGGATGGAATCTTCCAGAGCTCACCAGTGGCCTGGGTTTACACTTCGAAACTCTTCCTAGGACAGGAAATTATAAACACAGAGAGCTAGAATGTGTGTTTGCAGGCTGGCCGGTGACCTATCAGCTCTGCCTAGGACTTTGTAATTGTGACTTGTCTGACCCGACAGTAACTGATGAAAACACTGATTCTGGGGCTGGAGAGATGGCCTAGTGGTTGAGAGCACCGACTGCTCTTGCAGAGGACAGGGGTTCGATCCCCAGCACCCACATGGCAGCTCAGAACCATCCGTAACTCCAATTCCAGGAGAACTCCAGTTCCAGGGGAATCCGACACCCTCTTCTGACCTCCGCGGCATTGCACGACACCGGTGCACAAACCTACATGCAGACAGTACATTCATACTCATAAAATAAATAAATAAATAAATAAATCACTGATTCTATTTTATTTCATTTTGTTAAAAAGTTTTTTGCTTTGTTTTGGTGTGTGTGTGTGTGTGTGTGTGTATATATGGCTAGAGAGAGGACCCAGCTGCTCTTGCAGAGGACCAGGGTTCAGTTCCCAGCACCCTCATGGCAGCTTACAACCATCTGTAACTCCAGTTCCAAGGAATCCAACCACCCTCTTCTGGCCTCTGAGGGCATTGCATGACATGGTGTACTTATATACATACATATACATACAAGCAAAACACCCATACATATAAGATAAAAATAATAATTTTTTTCTTGTGTGTTGTATATGCACATGTGTTCATGTGGAATATCAAGGCTGGGGTCTTACTCAATTGCTCTCCACCTTATATTTATTGTGTGTGCACATGTGTGGAGGTCAGAGGATGACTTATGGGAGTTGTTTCTTTCCTCCTACCACGTGGGGTCCTGGGGATTGAACTCAAGTCATTATGTTTGGGTCAAACTGCCCTTACCCACTGGGCCATGCTGCCATCTTATTCACCTTACTTGTTGAGACTCCATCTCTCACTGAACCCAGAGCTCCCCAATTTGGCAAGACTAACCTGACACCTGTCCCCACCTCCCAGTTGCTACTGTGCCTGGGTTTTAAATGAGTGAAAAGATTAAATTTCTTGATTTCATGGCGGGTACTTCACCGGCTGAGCCATTTTCCCAGCCTGCAGTGCTCAACCTAAGAATGCTGGATGGCAGTCCTCACTTAGCCAGCCTGAGTCTGAGTCTGAGTCTGAGTCTGAGTATGCACAAGTGATTTTTGTAAATGATACAAAAAGTGAAGTCACTTGTTTATCAGGAAGAAAAGAAATCTGTCTTATTAAAGGTCATTTTCCTGACCTTGGGAAACAGTAGGGTAGAGAGGCCTTGGCTGTGGTCTGGAAGATGAGTACAGACCTAAATTCCCCTGCCCCACCTGCTCCTGGCAAATGCTCTATTAAGAAAGAATGTGTAAGTAGGGTGTGGTGGCGCATGCCTTGAATCCCTGCACTTGGGCCCACGCCTTTAATCCTAGCACTTGGGAGGCAGAGGCAGGCAGATCTCTGTGAGTTCAAGGCCAGCCTGGACTACGTAGCAAATTCCAGGACAGCTGGAGCTACAGGGAGACCCTGTCTCAAAATGACAAATAAAAAAAAAAAAAAAAAAAAAAAAAAACAAAAAACCCAAAAGGGACTGGATAAGACAAGCCTGCCCACTGACTTAGTAGGCTTTGTCCTCCCTGGGAATCCCAAGCAGCCCCATCAGATGTGGTGGATATTGTTCCCACAAACAAACTTCGTAAGTGCTGGCAACCAAACCTAGGTCCTCTGCAAGAGCAGCCAGTGCTCTTAACTGCCGAGCCATCTCTCCAGCCCCAAAGCACAGAATTCCAGTCTTCAGGCTGTCACCTTCTTGCCCCTCATGTGGCACCAGGACTCCCCATCCCAGATGCAGATGTCAGCACGGGGCGTCCCCAGCTCAGCTGATAGCTTGCCATTCTCAACAAAGACAAAAAAAAGCCAGTCTTCCTTACATAGCCTCCACATGTATTTGGTGCTTAAAAGCTGAAGAAGGTCAGATGGGATTACCTGAGGTCTCCTCTGCACTCACACTGTGGCTCTTCAGAGCAGTGAGCTCTGTGATGGCTCTGGGCCCAGGTTAGCCGTCTGAGAATATCACTCATGGCAACAGTTAGGCAGGCAATGCATCTTCTTTGACTGCCAAAACCTCACTGCATGTTGGAGGGAGAGAAAATTTATATGTAATCCAATTTAGAATAACAATAACAACATCGACTCACAGGTTCTCCCTGGAGAAATCCAGGCCAGGTCTGAGAACAGTAAGAACTGCACCCTGCAACTGAGCCGGAGAGCCCCAAGGATGGTGCCGTCCAGGCTCTGCCCCACTACCATGTGATCTTAGAAGAGGCCTTTATCTTGCAAAGCCTTAGTTTCCTGGTCTGTAAACTTCAATATCTACTTTACTGGCTTTATGGAGATTTCCACTAAAAAAGGAATCTCTGTAAGCACATAATAAATGCCTGGTGAATAATAATATCACTATCCTCCAACTCTGGAGTTTCAGTGACCAATTGAGAAAGAACACCTTTTTTGTTTTTCAGTTTTTAAAGTTTTATTATACTACGTTACACAGTCACTTTCACGAAAGTCGATAATGTCCTTCGAACATAACCTCTCATGCCCTGCGACCCTCCCCATTCTATGGGTCCCATGTATCCCTTGGACAGCTTTTTTTCTCTCATCATGTTATCTGGGCATAGAAGATGGATGATACCAGAGGAAATGTGATTTGGTCACACATTCTTGGAGACTGGGATAAACGTGAAGAATGGAAGAGCCACACAGAATGGGCCTTCGAAGGCAGCAGGAACACTCAGGCCTGGGCCATGCTTTTTTTTTTTTTTTGTGTGTGTGTGTGTGTGTTTGAGACAGGCTCTCCCTTTAGTCCCAGCTGGCCTGGAACTCACTAGGTAGACCAGGCTGACATTGAACTCGGAGAGATCTGCTCTGCCTCTGCCTCTCCTGGGATTAAAGGCGTGCACTACCACGCCCTGCATGGGCCATGCATTTCTAACCACAGAGATTCAGGTATTTGATGGAGGCCAATTTGATGGATGGTCCTTAAATATATGCTTTTCTTTCCCAGCAGAGCCTCAGCGCTCATGAGAATGGATAGAGAGGGTGTGTCACACACACTTGAGGGCAAGCAAGAGATGCAGAACTGAGCGGGGCCTGACCTCCACACCTGTGTATGTGGTTTCTTCTAAGAGTCACTGACACCTCATGGATGGCAGGGGGCAACTCTGTCCAGGATGGATAGAGACAAAAACAAGAGACTGGAAGCTTGCAGCTGCTCTCTGGGCCAGAATGGGTGACAAAGGGGATTCTGAGTAGAAGACGACGCAGAGAGCTTGGAGCAGAGGGACTGACCATGTCTTGGCAGAAACTTCTGAAGATGTGTAAAGAAGTTCCCATATGTGTGTACATAGTCTTGTCTTCCAGGGAAGAAGCTTTCTAGAGTTGTTTGTTTCTTCGTCTATCGTTTTGTTTTCTTTTTTAAATTAATTAATTTATTTTTATGTGTATGAGTGTACTGTCTGCATGTAGGTTGGTGCACCCGTGTCATGCAATGGCGCGGAGGTCAGAAGAGGGCGTCGGATTCCCCTGGAACTGGAGTTAAAGACTTTCTGTCTGACGACAACTTCCTGTCCCTGTTTTATGGCCTCATTAATGGCTCATGGCTGGTCAGTTGATAGGAATTGGTGTTTTGCTCGCAAACTGAGAGGTAGGGCAAATACAACCTAATCCAAGCTTCCGGATTCTCCTTGACAAGGCTTCTGAGAGCAGTTGTCACATATGCTACTCTGAGAAGTGGCCAGGAAATTCACGCAGGAAGCTGCAAGGGTGTTTTCAGAGTGCTCATCACGAGCGCTGAGTGGAGCTGCCCCAGCTACGGAAAGCCTTGCTGGGTCCTGTCCTGTCCGACCTTAGAAACTCCAGGGGCTCAGGCAAGGGTCAGTCCTGGGTACCATGCCCATGCCTGCTGCTCAAGTTATTTCCAGACCTCAGCTCAGGAGGTAATCTGCAGGCTTAGCCCAGACGTGAGGAGAATTTCTTGGGAGCCAAAAGGGGTCCTGGGCACCAACACCAGAGATGGATGGCTGAGAGACAAGGCAGGGTATAGGGAAGGAGAAGAGAAAGTGAAGCTCTTCCTCTTCAGAACAGCCCATGGCAGCAGGCCCCAAACAAAAATAGAGGGTGCATTGCAAATGAAAGACAACAGCCTGCCAGTCAAGGGGATGTTTTGAAGCACAGAGAAAGGAATGCCACTGTGGGGGGCAGATAAAAGGGCCTTTGAGCACCCCGGGAACAGCTTTCACACAAAAGCACCTCTGTGGCTTCAGACAAGAGGGCCTGCAAGTCTCCAAGGTTTCCTAACTGAATGTGCCCTTACTGATGTGGTTTGGAAATTAACCTTGCTTTTCTTCCTACTGCTGTTTTACATATTAATTAAAGTGTTTTCTTCAGATCAGGAATGCCTGCAGGCTCGCTGGATTCTGCAAGGGCACCTGGCTCACTGCAGCTTCCTATGTTCCTGGCTTTCTGCTTAGAATCCTCCATCGTCCACAGACACTGTCCCCTTCGCATAGTCCTGAGACTTGGTCTTGACTGTGACCTCCCCCCTGAGGGTGCGCTGTGCCGAGCTGAGCTGGAGGGAGTGCCTAGAAGAAACTGCTGAGGAAGAGTCTGGATGTTTTGTTGCAGGCCACTTTCTTCATTCTTCGTTCCTGAGTCTAGTTCTTTCTTTTTCTCATTTTCTTTTTTTTTTTTGTTAAACTTTTATTTTATTTTATTTATGTGTATGAATGTATTGTCTGCATGTAGGTTTGTGCACCCGGGTCGTGCAATGCCGCGGAGGTCAGAAGAGGGTGTCGAATTCCCGTGGAACTGGAGTTCTCCTGGAATTGGAGTTTCAGACGGTTCTCAGCCGCCATGTGGGTGCTGAGGATCGAACCCGGGTCCTCCGCAAGAGCAGTCGGCGCTCTTAACCGCTAGGCCATCTCTCCAGCCCTTTTTTTGGTCTTTTTGAGACAGGGTCTCCCTCTAGTTCCAGCTGGCCTGGAGCTCACTATGTAGTCCAGGGTGGCCTTGAACTCACAGAGATCCACCAGCCTCTGCTCCCAAGTGCTGGGATTAAAGGCGTGCTCCGCCATGCCCTTCTCTTTTTCTCATTTTCTTAAGCAGTGCTTGGGAAAAGCATGTAAACGGCTCACAGTGCACAAATGGTGAGTTGTTTTACTTCATATATATGCATATATAATATATACATATATACTATGCATAGTATATATATATAAAACATATATATGTTTTAATTTTTTTATTTATTTTTATGCGTATGAGTGTTTTGCCTACAGGGATGGAAATGTACCATGTGTGTGCAATGCCAATGGAGGCCAGGAGATGGCATCAGATTGCCTGGAACTGGAGTTAAGAGGTGGTTGTTAGCTGCCATGTTACTAGGAACCAAACCTGGGTCCACTGGAAGAGCAGCCAGTGCTTTTAACCACTGAGCCAGTGCTCCAGCCCTTACTTCTTGATGTAC
The DNA here is from genome assembly GCA_009823505.1 of Rhizomys pruinosus. NCBI lineage: Eukaryota > Metazoa > Chordata > Mammalia > Rodentia > Spalacidae > Rhizomys > Rhizomys pruinosus. Next base: position 3,507,661 of record VZQC01010425.1, read on the forward strand.
CACGTTAGTAATGAAAGGTTTGCCATGGTGTTTAAGATGCAAAAGCTTTCCCACAGTTAGTCTTCCAGCATGGTGCACATAGCTAATGCATCTGTGACCCAAGAGAGTAGCATCAGGTTATAGCTGCATCCTTGAATGTTAGCTGCCCTTTTGCATTTCCACTTATAATTTGGACCAGACCTTGAGCTCTTTTATTTTAAGAAAACATTTGTTGGCCAGGCATGGTGATGCACACCCTTAATCCCAGCACTCAGGAAGCAGGGGCAGGAGGATCTCTGTGAGTTGAAGGCCAGCCTGGTCTACAGAGTGAGTTCCAGGGCAGCTGGGGCTATAGGGAGACCCTGACTCAAAAAGGCCAAAAAAGAAAAGAAAACAGGGAACTCTTTGTTCCCTATAAAATGATCTGTAGTCTAAAACTTAAATAACAAAGTTCAAACATGTAGAAATAGATACCACTATAAGTAAATTCATAAATAAACAAATGTAATGGTTCCTTATATTTTCTTCCTTAGCATTTATCTATAAATTAACAAAAGTGTTAATAACACCTCTATATATGAGAGAACAAGGGTGCTTGGAAGTTGCATGACACACATCAACAGGACCCTGGGGACCCCATCATTCCCTGGAATACATCCACCACACATCCCTCCTGCATGTTGTCCTATGGCCTTTTGTACTGCATAAAGCCCGATTTAAGCTAGTTTAATCAGTGGGAAAATGTTCTGGTCCTCTGACTAGAGGTCCAGACTGGGGTCTACACGAGGAAGGAGGAGCTGAGAGATTCCATTTGTTGGCCCTGTCTACTCTCAGCCTCAGCTTCTTTCTCAGGCTGGTCCATCCAGCAGTCTCCAGTCCACTGCTGGCAGCAATCAAGCTATAAGGAATGCACACACAATCAGAATCCTTCCAGGAAACTTTCCCATCAGACCCTGAAACCCTTCTCTGTACCCCAGCACATCCCTCCCTCCCAGTCACTGAGACCCCACCCCCACCCCCACGGAACAGCCTGAAGACCTGGGTAGACCCTCCCACAGCCTGCCTGCCTGCTTGGGTGCAGGGTCTGAGGGCTGGGTAGGACTGAGTTCTCACAGGAAAAAAAAATAATAAAATAAATGTTCTGAGCTGAGTTAACTGCATTCTCTAACAGAGAGATTGGCTCTATAGAAGAACAAATCCCCATCTAAAGAACAGTTAAAGGGCAGAAAGAAGGATAGATTTTCTGTAAGGTGTACCACTCCAGGATCCTGTGCTACAGAGGATATAGGACTCAAACGAAGACACTATTATACCTGCTGGAAAAGAAATGCCCAAATTTTCAAGACATGGGGCTCCTAAAGTATTTGAGGATGGCTACTGTGTGATCAAACAGGAATGAACAAAGCTTACCCACCCACTCAGGTCAAATACCTATAGGAAAATGACTAAAGCTCGGTAGGCAAACATCCAGTACCTTAAGGAGTCACAGATGTTAAACAGAGGCAAATAGGAAAGACATCTATGAAACACAGAGGTAGTGGCTGGAGTTCCTACTACAAATGAGACATGAGGTTTTCACAAAAAATAACCATCTTAATGTTCCCTGCAACAATCCACACACGGGAACTTGGGTCCTATTAGTTGATTTGGAAGGCGATTCCGTGAAGTACCTGGGGAAATGGGACATGGAGGAAAATTCTACACAGGATGTGATTATGAAGGAGTTAGCCCAGGGGCTGGGGGTCCCCACCTTGATTTGGATTCTCAAGAAAGCTAATGCGGGGATGAAGAGGTAGGCTTAATTCCCTGGCACATAGACCCATGGACAGGAGTTCCACAAAAGAAATCACAGCTCTGAAGAGAGAACGCTATCCCGGGGGGGGGGGGCAACAGTGACCCTGGTGTGTGCAAACCATGTAAGGATGGAGAGACTAAGAGGTGACCAAGTGGCCATGGAGACAGTATCAGGCAGAACCACCGCCATGGTGAGAGCTGGAACCAAACCAGGCCTGTCAGCTTGGCAGGATCACATGGCTTCTTAAGGAGTAAACAGGAAGGGGAGTACTGGGTGAGCGTCGAGGAGGCCAGTGCATCTGGAATGGAGTGAGGAGGGGAATCAGGGCCTCAGTGTGTGTGTGTGTGTGTGTGTGTGTGTGTGTGTGTGTGTGTGTGTGTGTAGCATGTAAAAGAAGACAGCTAGACTAGCAGGTACAGTGCAGCATGGCTGTCAGCCTATGTGTGGGAGGGCTAGTGTGTGATGTTGCTGATAGTAGAGAGGGGAGAGGCAGAGACTAGGACAAGGCTTAAACTTCTGATGTTTGTCAGCCATCTGAGCGATCATTTCAGGAAGCTGTTGGAGACCTGGTTCCAAGGACACAAAAGACTGTCCACAGCATTAGAGAGCACTTGTTTGTCTACAAACACGGGGTAAACATGGTGTGTATGAGCAGACAAGACAACACAAAGTTCTGGGGCCCCTGATGGGCAGAGCAGTGTTGGTACGATCACTAAAGGAAGAAGCAGAAAAGACCTCAGAGGAGAAAGCCCTGGGCATGGTGGTCAGACTCGAAAGAGACAGAAAAGAACAGGTTCTTGTGTGAGATGCAGACACCAGGCCAGATCTGTGTGAACTGGACATAGGCATGGAGAGAGAGGTGCAGACAGGGGTGGACATGGGGAGGATGGCATGGTTGTTAATTCCCACTGTCAACTTGCCTGGATTAGGAATGACCTAGAAGCCGGGCGTGGTGGCGCACGCCTTTAATCCTAGCACTTGGGAGGCAGAGGCAGGCAGATCTTTGTGAGATCAAGGCCAGCCTGGTCGACAGAGTGAGTTCCAGGACAGCTGGGACTACAGGGAGACCCTGTCTCGAACAAGACCACCAAAAAAAAAAAAAAAAAAAAAAAAAAAAGGAATGACCTAGAAAACTGGACTCTGTGTGAGGGTGTTTCTAGAGAAGGTTAACAGAGGAGGTGTGATGGTTAATCCTGGGTGTCAATTTGACTGGACTAAGGGACAAATAAGAGAAAAAGGGTTGGACCGCCTCAACCCGGATGGCCCACCCCAAATGTGGGCGTTACCTTCTGCCAGCAGGCAGTATTTAAGGCCACGGCAGAAGGAGCTGGTCCTTTTTCTCCTGTGGCTTGCCTCTCTCATCTGGTGAGTTTGTCTTGCTGCTGTGATCAGCCTTTCGGATCCCAGCGTATACTGAGACCGGCAGATCTCCTGGAACCCATTTGGGCCTTCAGCACTGGATTGGGACTACTGAGACATCCAGCCTTGCAGACCGAGCAGTTCCCTGGATTCTCTTCTCGGCCTTTCCAGTGTGATGCAGCTACTGTTGGAATCCTTGAACTCTGTCACGTTAGCAAATCAATAAATTGTATATAGCTATATATATTCATCCTGTTGCTTCTGTTTCTTTAGAGAACCCTGACTAATACAGGAGGGGAGACCCCCTCTGAAGCAGCATCGCATGGCATGGGCTCCTGCACCTCTGACAGCTGGGTCAGCCTTGCCAGTGTTTTAAATGAGAGTACCAGATGTGAAGTGTCTGCTACAATGTCTGGCCCCCAGTTAGCAACGACTTATATATCCCCAGCTCTAGGAATCTACCAAGGGATGATGGGTTATTGCTTTCCTATCTAGAAAGTTGTTACAATAGTTATTTTTCATTGTTGTAACAAAATACCTAACAAAAACAACTTATGGAAGGAAGGGTTTATTTAGCTCAGCTTTTGAGGGTACATACAGTTTATTGTGGTGGAAAAGGGGAACAAGAGGCAGCTGCTCACATGGCCTCTGTAGTCAGGAAGCAGAGAGAGATAAATGCTGCAACTCAGATGGCTTCCTCCAGTTACTCTGACCCTAGCCCATGGGATGGTATCACCTACATTTAGCCTTGCCCTTCCCTCCTCAGTTAAACCTCCCTGAAATTCATTCACAGACATACCCAGAGGTCTTCTAGGTGACTGGAGGTCCTGTGAGGCTAACAGTGAAATTTACTATCACAGCTGGTGGTCACTGAAGCCAGGAGGAAGTGACAGTGAGACAGGAAGTAGACGGCCACTGGTGTCCTCTGTTGTATATCTGGAATAAGTCCTTTACCTTTCTGCTTGTGGCTGACATTTTTTTCTTATCACTTTCCTTGACTCTTCAGAATAGAGAGAGTGGCTCTGTCCATGAGTCTTCATTCTTTTTTTTTTTAATTTATTTTTATGTGCATGAGTGTACTGTCTGCATGCAGGTTTGTGCACCCGTGTCGTGCAATGCCTCGGAGGTCAGAAGAGGGTGTCAGCTTCCCCTGGAACTGGCGTCAAAGATGGTTTTCAGCCACCATGTGGGTGCTGGGGATCAAACCCGGGTCCTCTGCAAGAGCAGTCGGCACTCTTAACCACTAGGCCATCCCTCTAGCCCAGAGTCTTCATTCTTTATATTTGGTACCAATGATAGGATCCCGCTATTGGCCTTCCGATGTGCACAGACTGAAAGAGGTGGGGGAAGGTTGCAACGGAGTCCTTATCCGTGTCAGGCTCAGCAGGGGCTCCCTCATCAGTTCTGAGGATGTGAGTAGGAAGACAGTGCTAGGGGTGGAGATCCAGGAAAGAGGGAGGGAAGAGGGCTTGGCAAATCCCCCTGACCGCCGGGATCCCCTAGGCAGAACCTGGGGGGATCCGGAGAGCAGGTTAGGAAGTAGAGCAAGAAACTTAGACCAGACTGAGGACTTAGCAGTGAGACCTAAACCGAGATCAGAGAATGCATACTGGGCTTGAGTGTCACCTGCACCCTGAGCACAGTACTGGCCGGCCATCCTGAGTCTGCAGTAGTTCCTGGCCAATCTCTTGACTTCACTTACCATCACGTACCTGCTTCAGCATAAACCTAGGTAGAAACACCCACAGGAGAAGATGGGTGGGAGGATGGAGGAGAGGTGCAGACCTGGGGCTGATCACTGACTGGGGATCAGCTCGAGAGGCACCGCTGTCACATGATGTGACCCACAGTGACCACACCACCTCTGCAGTAGGCTCCAGCAAGTCGTATATCTGCCCAGAGCCTGGGACCCTGCAGGGAGACTCCTTACCTCCACAGACTTCTGCACACATCCGGAATGACCAGCTGACTGAGGTTGACTCCGTGTGGCCTCTGGTCAACCAGCACATTGGCCTGGGCTCCTTTCATGACACACTGGGGCCAGGAGAACAAGCAGAAACTGTGGCTTTGGGGGATGAAGGTAGCATTGGCTCCTACAAGTTATGTCCCATTCTTTGTACTCTGCAAATTTCAAGGCTGCTGGAGTTGGTGTAGAGGGAGGGAAGGAGGACTCACACCTCCATGAAGTGCTGTTCCACCAAAGCCAGGACATCGCAGTGGTTGGGACAACACAGTGGATGGATCCAGGACAGGGGCAGCAAAAGAGCAAGTGGGATTTTTTTGATGAGGTGCGGAAACTTCTGAGTTTGGAGTTTAAGGATTCCTGTTTTCAGACCTCTCACATCTGGTTGATTCTGTAATCTGTCACAGAGCATGCCATCTATGATTGGTAAAGGGCCTTCAGGGTTCCTTACACAAAGTCGAAGCCTTGTCACTTATAATAAAATCAATGACTTCTACAGAACACTTTTACCTAATGTAAGCCAGTGATCACGGACAATGTCTGTCAAATGAATCTAGTTCCATTACTTGGGAAACACTTAATGCAGAAGGGAGGTCAGATCTACCAGGTGCTGCATGAGGAGCCTTCTTCACTCTGCCGCTACCTGTCTTCATTCCACCCTTCTAACTAGGCTACCGGAAGTGATAATAAGAAAAAGAATCTCAGCTACTCTGGAGGCTGAGATAGGAAGATCACAAGTTGAAGGCATGCCTGGGCTGCAGAGTGAGTTCAAGGTCAGCCTGGGAAACTTAGTGAGACTCTGAACTCAAAGGGAAAAAGAGGGTTGGCTTGTGGCTCAGCAATAGACCAGTTGCCTAGCATGTGAAAGGCAACAGGGGGAAAAGAAGAGAGCTTCTTTACCTTCCAAAGAAAACAGTTATCTCAGATGGACACAGAGACACCAGGCCGATTGCTAGCTTCGTCCTCAGGCCCATCTGACTGTACTGCCTGCTCCCCTGAGGGTTTTGTTTTGTTTTGTTTTTGTTTTTGTTTTTGTATTTTTTGAGATAGGGTCTCCCTTTAATCCCAGTTGGTCAGGAACTCACTATGTAGACCAGGCTGGCCTTGAACTCACAGAGATCCTCCTGGCCTTGAGCTCCATCTGCCTCTGCCTTCCGAGTGCTGGGATTAAAGGCGTGCACCACCACGTCCTATTCCTCCCTGCGTTTTGAGGAAGACTACTTGCTTCATATGCAGACAGCTGAGGGACCTCACTCATCTGCCTGCAGATAACAGAAACAGCAAGAAGCTAGTGAGGCTAGCTTTCTGCCTGAGGTCGCACCCGGCCTCCCTCAGTCTTTGCATTGCTCATGCCCCTGGGGTTAAGAATGGCACACTGTCTTTCATTGGCCACTAGTTTTTGAGCTCCAGGTAAATGGCCTTTCTTGGCTATCTCCATATACAAGATGGTGTTCCACAAATAAAAATAAGAAGTTCTTGTGCTCGTGAGATGGCTCAGTGGTTAAGAGCACTGACTGCTCTTGTAGAGCACCCATAGAACAGCCTACAGCCATCTGTAACTCCAATTCCAGATCAGACGCCCTCTTCTGACCTCTACAGGCACTGCACAGCACAGGTTCTCTTACACACATGCAGACAATACACTCATACACATTAAATAAAATTTAAACAATATTTTTTAAAAATGAGAAGTTCTTATTTCTAGAATATAGTGTAGAGGGGCTAGGGAATGGGGTCATTCCATCAAGTGTGCTCACCACATAGGCAGGAGGACTTGAGTTTAAATCCCCAGCAATGACATAAAAGCTGTGTGCAGCCTTGCTGTCTGTAATCCCAGCGATGGGAAGGTGGAGACAGGTGGATTCCCAGGGTTGCAGAACTGGTGAGTTCCCGGTTCAGGAAGAGCCTGTCTCAAAAAATGAGATGGTGTAACAACTATTTATAATGAGTCCTAATGAAACTTACCTTCTAGGTGCCGCAAGATTTTAATACAAGAGACTTTCTTACCTCCCCCCCATAGAACAAGGAGAAATATGATGATGATGAGAATGTTCTCTAACTGTATATTGGAGCCAACTATTATAGAGGTAATCTCTTATAAAACTGGTAAAACTGCCTTCTTTAATTGACTAATAGACATAGGAACTGTGAAAAGGATTACTCTCTATTCAGATCCAAATAGAATACTAAAGTCTCCGTAAGCTATGCACTTAAGCAAAATATATTAATACAGGAGAGCTCTGATATCAGCAATGGATTATTCTATCAAGGAGATGTTGGCCAGGGGATCCAACCCCCCCCACACACAAGGTAAAGGCTTCTTGCCTGTAAACTGGGATACCTGCAAGAAGAGAGGCAAGGGGCTGGAGAGATAGCCTAGCGGTTAAGAGCACCGACGCTCTTGCAGAGGACCCGGGTTCGATCCCCAGCACCCACATGGCGGCTGAGAACCGTCTGTAACTCCAATTTCAGGAGAACTCCAGTTCCAGGGGAATCCGAGACCCTCTTCTGACCTCCGCGGCATTGCACGACACGGGTGCACAGACCTGCATGCAGACAGTACATTCATACACATACAAAAAAAAAAAAAAAAAAAAAAAGAAGAGAGGCAATAAGGCCCTGTTGTTGAAGACCTGATGTAAGCATGGAAAAGATGCATTGAGACCGCACTTGCAAGTGTACAGTTGATCTCTGGAATACCAGAGAATGTTACCAAAGGCCACTAAACCAATAAAGCAAATATAGTCTCCTTGAGTCAAGCAAGACTCCTCCGTCAGCACCAGCTACACCTCACCTGCCTGGAAATACTGTGAAGCAGTGGCAGCCGTATGCCTGTATATCCCAAATCTAATTGGCTATTAGCTCTCTCCTTGGAGGAATAACCCATGGCTGATGCCACAAGCTTACATCCTCTAGTGGTTAAGAGATATTATAAGCCACAATAAGACCCTGTCATATTTTACAGAAAAAAACATAATTAATGGATTAACATACCATACAAACATCTGTGTCTATACCAAAGTAACCTACCATAACAATTAGTACTGTTTAAATACCTATATATCTAATTGCTTGTGCTTCACTAGTAGGATTGAAAGGTTATTCCTGGACAAACTGTCAGCCCATGAAAGGAAACAGCCAGAATTGACCAGAGTCCAAAACAACATCTCCAGAGAAAGTAGACTGTTTTGCTTCTCGTCCACCTGTGCCCCATTTCTAAGCATAGGGAACAATCTGCAGAAGAGGGGGCATGATAGAATGTAAGGGCTGCGATTGGGGTGAATGGTGAAACTACAGCAATATAGTCTGGACACTCATCTGATCAATTTGATTGAACATATAAGCCCCCCCATCTGGATGGTGGGACCCATGGGCTGTGTGGGTTTGGGCACAACTGCTTGCAAATTGGCTTTACATAAAGGATGCTTGTACTCATAAATTATTACTTATTGTTAAAAAATGAAAAAAAAAATAAAGAAGTAATAAAAAAATAAAAAATAAAAAAATAATTTAAACAAATGAGATGGAAGCGGGCATGGTGGTACATGCCTTTAATCCCAGCACTTGGGAGGCAGAGGCAGGTGGATCTCTGTGCATTCAAGGCCAGCCTGGTAGGGAGTTCTAGGACAGCTGGGGCTACAGAGAGACTCTGTCTCAAAAAGACCAAAAAGAAAAAAAATGAGGTGGAAAACAATTGAAGAATACATCAATATTGACCTCTGGCCTCCTGTACCTGTATGCACTTTATCCACAGGAATATGTCTGTGTAACACACACACACACACACACACACACACACAGCCACAGAAACTCTTCTCATGGATTCTGTGTTTACTTGCAAATATGTACCACAGAGCAGCAATCAGAGGGCTCTCTTGAATACAAAGGGAACAGAATTAAAATCTTTCCCTGCTCCAAGATAGTTAGTTGATAAAGGCAGGTAACAGAGGCTTGAACTCCGGAATGGAAGTGGCAGTGTGAGTCCCCTTTTGGGTGTGAACGTTCCTTAAACAGTCCGAGAAGATGCTAACCATCTGGCCCTGCATCCTGTCTGAGTCACCAAATAAACAACAGCCCCCAGCCTAAGAAAGCTTTCCCTGGGGACTCGAGCTGCCTTGAGCAGGTTGTCTGCCACGCCTGGGTGCTTCCAGGTAACTAGAAGAGAACTTTCTATGGAACAATGTGTGCTGGGTGAGGAGATGGGGGCAGGGATGGGTCACCTTCCTGAGCCCTGCAGCTTTGCCTTCTGTCTGAGGAGAGTGCCATGCAAGGAGGTAGAAATGGTGAAAGTGCTTCTCTCTGCTTCCTGCTGTCTTTTCCGGTAGCCAGGCAGGGATGCCAGGAGGCCAGGATGTAGATAGTGGAGGGCAAACCCCAGAGGCTGCTGTCGCTCAAACGAGATGGGAGACTTAATGCACTTGAACCACACTGAAGGGGTTAATTCTAATTTTAGAGTCCAGGGCTAGAGCACTACTCTGCCCATGAAGCCTCGGAAAGTGCATGCACTTTAATAATTCACAGGAGGAAAGCAATCCAAAGAGGGAAAGCACAGCCAGCCAGAGAGCCCAGGGCCTTGCCATAGGGCTGCTGTGCTGGGAGGATGGAGGAGCCCAAGACGGCGCGGCCACTTGGCCTGGCTGTGCCAGGCAGCACGGCCGGAAGCAGGAGGCGAGGACAGCGAGCCAAGAGCTTAATGTCTTCAGAAAATGGACTGGGTGGGAGGAAGGAGGGCATTTGCTCTGTGAGCAGTAAACACAACGCTGGCTGCCAGCCAGAGAGCAGCTGTGGATAAGTACCAGAGGACTCTGGGCAGATCCTCAGAACACTAGAGAGCACCCATGGATCTGCCCTCTGTGGGGGCTCAGGAGGGCAGAACAGGGGACAAAACGTCTTGGGTTTTGACCCAAGGACCAGTGGTGGAGGAAGAAAAAGCCAGCGATGTCACACATGAGCCCTGGCAAGGCCACGATTGGGTGCTCACCCATGGCGCAGTTCTGTCTCCATGGCAGTCAGAGCCACAGCTTCTTTAGAAAAAATTTTGTGGGGCCAGGCATGGTGATGCACTCCTTTAATCCCAGCACTTGGGAAGCAGAGGCAGGTGGATCTCTGTGAGTTCAAGGACAGCCTGTGAGTTCCAGGTGAGCTGGGGCTGCAGGGAGACCATGTCTCAAAACAGACAAAAAAAATTTTTTTAGGGGCTGGAGAGATGGCCTAGCGGTTAAGAGCGCCGACTACTCTTGCAGAGGACCCAGGTTCGATCCCCAGTACCCACATGGCGGCCGAGAACCGTCTGAAACTCCAATTCCAGGAGAACTCCAATTCCAGGGGAATCCGACACCCTCTTCTGACCTCCGCAGCATTGCATGACATGGGTGCACAGACCTGCATGCAGACAGTACATTCATACACATACAGAAATAAATAAAATTAATAAAAAAATTTAAAAAATTTTTTTAAATTTATTTGTATGTGTATCACTGTTTTGTCCTCATGTATGTAATGCACCACATGCATGCAGTGCCCGTGGAGGAGAAGAGGGTGTCAGATTTCCCTGGCACTGAGTTACGGATGGTTATGAGCTACCATGTGAATGCTGGGAACTGAACCCCAGTCCTCTGCAAGAGCAGCAGCCAGTGCTCTTAACCACCGAGCTGTCTCTCCAGCCTGTAGCCACTGCTTCCTGAAGAGGCTTCTCCTCCTGTCTGAGGAACAAGAGGGTTGAGCAAGCTCATTCTCCCAGAAAACAAGATGTCTCTATGCTGGGACCATCAGCGTAGCCAGTGCGTCTCTGTATTGGCAGGGAAGCCGCTCACCCACGCCCAACCCCACATTCCCAGGTAACTCTCAGCCTTGCGGAATCAGAGCAGATATGGCAGCAGGGTGTGGGGAGAAGCTGGATTTTAATGTTGTCTTTAGTTATTCTGACAAGAGGAGGTCAGGCATGTGACACTTGACATCAGGGAACTGTCATTGATTTTTCTTTTTCTTTTGGGCATCCTGGACCTTTTAAGAAGCCTGACAGATGACAGAACTGATAATATTTTATGTTCGTGGCTAAAGAAAGCACAGCCTGGCAGTTCGTGCAATATTTAAACATCTAAAGCCGGGAAGGGAAATGGTCAGCACCACATCCTCTCCCGGGTCAGCAGTCACATGTAGTGCACAGGATACCCGGCAATAGAGACCTGCCTGGCCACGCAGCGGTTCAGCACTGGGCCAGTCAGCAAGCTGATGCTCCCACGCACTGTCCTTGGGCATGTGGAGAAGAGCCATGGCCCTGCCTGATACAGTCTCTGCAGCAGCGCTGGGTCACCAAGGTAACCAAGCCCTTTGTGAGCACCAGAGCTGAGGATGCTGGTCGCCAGCACCTCGCTGCTGCCTGGCCGGCCCTCCACCTGCGTATGATGGAAGGCAGGCTCCACGTGTACGATGTGCTGGGGCACACTGTTTACCCAAGGACTAACCCATCTGGGTCCTGTCCTCAGCCATGGAACAGACCTAGCCTCCAAAGAAGAAATCCCCAAAGCAAATGGTTTCTACTTTGTTGCTTAAGGCTGACCTTTCACCTCTGGTATCCCTGTCTGAGAGCTCTCATCACAAAGAGCGCAAAACTGGGATCAATTGTCTGTAATTGCTTCCCACCCAAACGTGGAGGATATGAATGGACAGCTGGGGAGATGCGGTGGCAGAGGAGAAACGACTCTTGACCTCCTTCCTACTCTTTCAGCATCTACCTGCCTCAGGGCCTTGGCACTTCCTCACCCATTCAGAAATGGTTCTCTTCCTCTCATGCATACAGCAGACCAAACAAGTATACTACGGGGCTCTCTGTCCTCACTGCGCAAACCTTATCTGCATCCCCTGCCTTATTTGTCTTCATTTGATGAAAGGAAAGCTCAGGATACGGGAACTCCAGATCTGCCATTCCCTCTCCAGGGTCACAGTGACACTGCATAGGGAAGAGGAGAGGCCTCTCAGATGCACCCAACCTCACCCTGCCTGCACCTGAAGGTGGATACCAGGGCTGGGAGCCAGAACACACTGTCCAGCCTCACATCCTCTCAGTGGGAGAGGCCAAGGCCTATGGATTCTTGTGAAACAATTGCATTGAAGCAATTCCTCCTTTGCCCCCAGGCAAAGGATACTAAGTGGGGTACTAAGCTAGGATCGTCCTACCAGAACCAAGGTGCCCACGTGACTGTCATGCCCTCTGACTGAAAAAGAAGTGTCCTGCAGCACATGAGCATGTAGTTTTTTTTCGTTTTTTTTTTTTTAATTTTATTTCTGTATGTGTATGAATGTACTGTCTGCATGCAAGTTTGTACACCCGTGCCGTGCAATGCCGCGGAGGTCAGAAGAGGGTGTCGGATTCCCCTGGAACTGGAGTTCTCCTGGAATTGGAGTTTCGGATGGTTCTCGGCCACCATGTGGGTGCTGGGGATCGAACCCGGATCCTCTGTAAGAGCAGTCGGCGCTCTTAACCGCTAGGCCATCTCTCCAGCCCCCAAGCATGTAGTTTTAAAGTGACAAAAACACGTGTCCCTCCTGTCCAGCAGTGAGTGTGTTCAGGCCGTAATAGTTTTGCCTTTCCAGTAATAGTAGTCAAAAGTGATTCCCACACATTTTAGGACTCACAAGTGTTTACTTGGGATATCCCAGAGAATGGGCTTTGTTTCCTAACTCCGGGCCTCCACAGAGCCAATAGATAAGACAAATGGCTGAGAAGGTGGCTCCATTGGAAAAGCCCTGGGCTCCGACCTCAGCTGGGCATGAAGCTGTTCTGGTAGTGCGCGCCTGTCATCCGAGCACTCTACAGTGGAGGCAGGACGATCAGAAGTTCAAAGTTATCCTATGTTACATAGTGAGTTTGAGGCCAACCTGGGTCACATAAGACCCTGTCTTCAAAAAGAAATTGTTCAGGGGCTGGAGAGATGGCTGAGTGATTAAGGAAGAGTACTGCCTGCTCTTGTAGGGGACCTGGGTTTGAATCCCAGAACCCGTGGGGAGGCTAACAACTGTCCTAACACCAGTTCCAGGGGATCTGACCACCACACACATTACACAACATTGGTGCACTTACAAACAGGAAATACACTAGTACACAAAAAATAAAACTAAATAATTTTTTGGGGGGGAGGGTGTTTTTAAGATAGGGTCTCCCTGTAGCCCCAGCTGGCCTGGAACTCACTTTGTAGACCAGGCTGGCCTTGAACTCACAGAGTTCAGGTGGCTGCCTCTGCCTCTCAAGTGCTGGGATTAAAGGTGTGCACCACCACGCCTGGCCTAAATAATTTCTTTTTAAAAGAAATTGTTGGAGCTGGAGACATGGCTTAAAGGTTAAGAGCACTGGCTATGCTTAGAGAAGACCCAAATTCAAGTCCTAGCATCCACATTGGCAACTAACAAACAACTGTAACTCCAGTTCCAGGGGATCTGATGCCCTCTTGGCCACTGCATGACACAGGTGCACTTACATACATGCAGGCACATACTCATACACATAAAAGTAAATAAATAAATCAGAAAAAAATTAAAGAAATTGTTCAGTAATAGTACAATTGTTCAAAGCTACTGAACACACGGGTATTGCAACAGAATATGAACTAGGTATCCTCCTCCTTAAAACCCACAGTGCAGCATGCACTGTGCTCACACTAGGAAAACAGCCGGGAAGAGCTGTGAGTGACGTGATTTAAGTTCAGGTGCTGGCTGGCTGGTAGGACCTTTAGCAAGTTGAACCTTCCCTCTCTCTGGTTTATTAATAGTCAACCCAGAGGTTTTTGAACGGGACAGGAACATAACCTCTAACACGGTCTTTCTCACCAACAGCGCTCACACACAAATCCAGAAGGTGGGCATCCTGGAATCGAGACGGCAGGTCACCAGTTTTGAATTGAAGACCACTGGCAGTGATGTGCCTTAGCCTTGTCTCCTATCCTGAATGACACACTACTGAACATACTATAAGCTTCTGGGATCCAGGGGTTGCATATTACTGAGGCCTTCCCCATATGCAAGTTGACACCCTACCAGGCATGATATTGAAGTTAAGCTTCTGGGATCGGGAGTTGTATGCTGCTGTAAACTTGCCTGCCTATCCTGACTGATAAACGGCAATAGCAAGTACAAGAAGGAGGTTTCAACATACCAGTGCAGTGCACAGTAGTAAAAGGATGTTGAGGCAGAGGCAGGCGGATCTTTGTGAGTTCAAGGCCACCCTGGTCTACAGAGTGAGTTCAAGGACAGCTGGGGCTACAGGGAGACCCTGTCTCAAAAAGACCAAAAAAAAAAAAAAAGATGTTTATGCCCAAGCACAGCAGAGTCATAAAGGGGTTCAAATTTGGTGACATTAAAAAAGTGCCCCCCCTTATTTTTTATCACCACTACAGCCTGGGGTAAGAGGGAGAGATTGAGTCCAAGGAGGCAGAAAAGGGACAGATTGTAAAGGACATATTTGAACAAGGCAAGTTTCAAGGAAATGACCTGAACTTGGAATCAGTTTGTCACAATCACCTCATTCAATAAATTAAAGTTTATTTAATTTATATTTATATATAAAATTATATATTTATAATTTAATATAAATTAAAGGGCTGGAGATGTGGCTTAGTGTTAGAACTCTTTTCTAGCATGTATAAAGTCCTGGGTTTGAACAGTAGCACCACCATTTTTTTTTTAAATCCTCACACTGAATTAGATAAAAAAAAAAAAAATCAGAATCAAAGAGACCTAAAGGCAGTGAAGTGAGACTCCCAACCGTCCTGGCTTCATTCAGTTGCTGTGATAAAACACTCTGACCAAGCTGGGTGTGGTGGTGCACTCCTTTAATCCTAGCACTTGGGAGGCAGAGGCAGGCAGATCTTTGTTGAGTTCAAGGCCAGCCTGGTCTACAGAGTGAGTTCCAGGTCAGCTGGGGCTACAGGGAGACCCTGTCTCAAAAAGACCAAAAAAAAAAAAATACCACTCTGACCAAAGCACCTTAAGCAAAAGGTTCATTTTGCTGACACTTCCAGTCACAGTCCATCACTGAGGGAAGTTGGGGCCAGAACTCAAGCAGGAACGACAGATGAACACTGATCCTGGCTTACTTGCAGACTCAAGCTTAGCTGGCTTTGAACTCGCTATTGTAGACCAAGCTGGCCTCAATCTCACATAGATCTGCCTGCTTCTGCCTCCTGAGTGCTGGGATTAAAGGCATGCACCATCATGCCTGGCTTAGATAGCTTTCTAATACAGATAGATCACTTGCCCAAGGAATGCCCACTCATGGTGGGCTGGGCTCTCCCAAGTCATAATCAAGACAATTCCCCACAGACATGCCCACAGCCGAATCTGATCTGGGAAATCCCTGCATGGGGACCCCTTTCTCAGGTAACTCTAGGATGTGTCAAGTTGACAGTTAAAGCTAACGAGGGGATCAACAATGTACATTTATAAATACATTATAAACAGTAAGAAGCAGGGTGGGCCTGGCTGACACATACACTGGTAATGTGGAGTAAATGTAGATAACCAAATGAATGAATGTAGATGTCAAAGAAGATCCAGACAGCTGACTGTGTCAAGATAAAGCTGACAGACATAAGGTACATTGTTCCTAAAGCAATAAATTCAAAACATTAAAAACAAAATATGATGGGTGTGGTGGTGCACACCTTTAATCCCAGCACTCAGGAGGCAGAGGCAGGCAGATCTCTGTGAGTCCAAGGCCAGCCTGGTCTATATATAGAGTTCCAGGCCAACTGCGGCTACAGAAAGACCCTGAACGGATGCTCGGCTGACTGCATGAGGCTGCAGTTACAACACATCTGGATGACCAGCACAGCCAGAGAGAACCAGAAAACACAGCCCTTCATTCACACATAAGATTCAAAGTGCAAGAGCTGTGCTCACGGTGGGGAGGGTAACATCCAAGGGACCTGCCCTTCTGCCCCTGGATGGGTGGTTCCAGAAGACGCTATGACAAAGCAATACCAGTTCATTCCACACACCTGCTGTTGAAAACCACTCCCAAGTGGTGATTCGAGGTGGCATCTAAAGGGTGTGCAGCAGGACCGGCTGTCAGCCTATCACATCGGCTCAGGGACTGGACTCCTAGGTAGAGAGACAACCTTCCACATCAACTGCTGACCAACACACACATCAGCCCTTGAAGTACAACTCAGGAGCAGAAAATATGAAAATGATACTGATTCTCATCGAGAAGTCTGACCTCCTTGTTGGAAGTGACTTTCTGGACATAACCACTTTGTTCTTAACCGCAGTCCTGCAGGAACATGTGATGGTTAGTCGTCAATTTGACAGGAGTCTAGAATCACCAGGGAGCTGGGCCTCAGGGCCAGATAGAACACTCCATTAGTGCAATAGGTTCTTCACTCTTCTAGAAGCTTCTAGACTGGCTCTGAGTATTTCCAGATCTATGAACTCTGAAATGGGTCCACCTCCACACTTACACCAACAGGCTCCTTGGGGACTGTATCTGTCATCTCCTGACTTGCCGGCTTTTGTGGGGAATCCCTGGGCCATTTGCCCTTCAGTACTAAAATAGTGAGTGGAATCTAGGTCCAACAAGTCTGTGGACCTTGCGTCCTACCCTGTGGGAGCAACCGGCTCCCTCGGAGCACTCAATCCAAGCAGACCAGGCAAGGACTCCATTAACAGCCACAGAACCCATTGATAAATCCCACCACCACTGTGTCGGCTGGCCACATTGATTTAAAAAGCACCATTAAAAAAAAAAAACCTTCCAAATAGCTCTGTCCCAGCCTCCCCCACCCCAAAAAAGAAAAAGATGGTGTATATGTTATGTCACTACAGGACTGCAATTTAAGGACCAAGTGGTTATAGGAAAAAAAGAAAAAGTTACTTCCAATAAGGAAGTAAAACTGTTGTTGATAAGAATCAGCATCATTTTGTACTTTTTGCTCCTCAGTTACAGCTCAGGGTCTGATGGTTGTATGCCGTCTCGATGTGTGTTAGTGCATCCTCCTCTGCAGGGCTGTCACAGGGAAGTATAGAGGCCCAGAGAACAGACTCCAGACCACCCTGCTCCAAATGATTCCCAACCCAGTGGCCTGTGCATCTTCAGGTCACTTTACCTCTGGGCCCCAGTCTGCTCACTGGTACAGCAGAACGACAACATGTATTTCCTGAGGTGTGAACGGCTAGGAGGGACTCAGTCAAGCCCCCAAAACAGTCCCCAAGCCATTACAAGGACACAATGTTCATTCCCCCTCCCCCTTAATTATGTCATGGTTAGTTGTCAACTTGATAGAATTTAGAATCCCCCTGGGAGTTGGACCTCTGGACAGGCCTATGGAGATGACCTTGATTAGTTTAGTGGGGGTAGGACAGCCATCACTGTGAGTGGCACCACTTCCCGGCTGGAATCCTGGACTATGTACACAAAGACAGAGCTGAGCAGCAGAGTTCATCTCTCTCTGCTTCCTGACTGTGGCTGTGATGAGACCAGCTGCTTCAAGCTCCTGCCGCCTTGAATTCCCCACCACGATGGATCACACCCTGTGAGCCAGAATAAACTCTTCTCCCTTAAGTTGCCTTTAAGAGTTTTTGTTTGTTTGTTTGTTTGTTTGTTTTTGAGACAGGGTCTCCCTGTAGCCCCAGCTGTCCTGGAATTCGCTCTGTAGACCAGGCTGGCCTTGAACTCACAAAGATCCGCCTGCCTCTGCCTCCCAAGTGCTAGGATTAAAGGCGTGCGCCATCACGCCCGGCATTTATGAGTATATTATCACAGCAACAGGAAAAGAGATGAAGACAACATTCACTTTTTATTCAGTTTTGAGATTTAAGGAGCATTTTCTGTTTAGAATAGCAAGCTTTAAAATCAAAAGGTATTGAAATATTTTCAGAAGCCGAATGGACTGGCTAACTTCACACCCCCCCACCCCCCGCACACCCCCCTCCCCCCAACCTGCCCCATCAGGAAAAGACTGGTTTCATGTTAAATTTGTAATTATGCAGAAAAATATCCTCAAAGCTTTATTCATTTCATAAATAATGTATTTTATTTTATTGCATATGGCTATGAAAGGGGGCATCCATGGTCAATACAGACTAAACACAGCACACTAGTCTACTCCAGTTTATTCTTATCTCCAGTGGTGCCACGTGACCCCTATATACAGCATCTACAGTGGAAGACGGCAGGGAGGGTAAGTCACTTGTCTCAACACAATAGCAAGAAATATATTTAACACCTTGATATCCAGAAACAATATGTACCCAAAAGAAAAACACTGTTTAATAACTGTTAAAGTTCATATAGCAAAAAATATTTTAAATTTAAGGTTAATTCAGGCAAAATGTACAATGACCCAATATACATCGTGAAGTTTTAGCAAACATAACATTTATACATTTTGGTTCCATTCTGTAAACTAAATTAAGAATGTAAATATTGCATATGCCTTCTTCTCTTGAAATGTACAGGATAAAGAGAATTTAGTGTAGTCTCCACTTCTCACGTCACTTGTTTCTGCTACACCAGGGACACAGGCCATCTGTGTCCTGTGGTGACCGCTCCCAACACTGAGGTGTGTAACATCTGCCTCGTGTGCTGTGGTCAGCAGGTCTGCATCAGTTCTACTGTCCCTAGGGGAGTTACGCAGCAAACACAGCATCAATTCCTAGTCCCAACACTACATAAAAATGCAGATTTCTACATCTCAATAAGGTATATCAAACATCAGAACGGACCTTCAGTCTAGCATCGTATGCCTATGCATACTTCTGTGATGTGTAACTTCAGAAAAGGAAAACCTTGAAAATGCACAGGGGAATCAATTTACATTCAACGTTGTCTTCAATACAATCCTCTGTTCTATGAGTTCAGCACGGAAGCAGGAAGACAGTTGCATTGCCATTAAATATATTTTTAAGACACGGAATTTTTTTGGTCTTCCTCTAAAAGCCTCATTTTATTAATGCATTATTCTATAGTGATATATATCTATATATTTATATATATATATATACTTTTTTCTCCCAAAGATAAACAAAACAACAGTAAAAAATAAATCAACAACTCACATTTCCAAGAATTAGTGTGGCCTCTACAGGACTATTAGGGAGCCAGGCACTGGAGGGGATGAGGGGAGGAGAGGGAGGCAGGGCCTCCAGCCACGTGTCGGGAGCAGCAAAGTGACAGACATTCTGCCAGTAAGCTCAGCACTTCAGGGTCTAGGTGACACCTGAAATAACTGCCACAACACTGACACTTTCAGAACACTGAAAACACAGAACCAGGGTTATCTTGTCAAGAATTGTTGACAAGTGACGTGTACCGTGCGTGAGAGATGGTTTTGCTTTTCCATCAATAGTACAAGGGCTGAACGCCTCCCCTTCTCTCTGTTCTGTGCAGCCTTGTTGGCCAATGCAGTAATATTATAGCAAAGATAATACATTAAAAAAAAAATGAAATCTACCAAACCCAAATCAGCCTTGTGTGGCTAGCATGCCTACATGAGTTTTTGGTTAAGGAAATGCGAGCCAAGATTCAGAAACAGCCGAAGACACCCCAGCTTGTGGATAGGACAAAAGGTTTTTGCGATCTTAAGTAACTACATGAACATCTACAGAGGATTCAACAAGCCTGTTAAAGTTACAAAGAGAGATCCACCCCCCTCCCACACCCGCCCACCCCTAATACCCCATAAGGTTGATGATTTTCAAAAGGAGGTTGCTCCAGTCACATTTAGGAATTATTAGGATTAATCCGTCTTTGAAGTCCAATCCCAGATTTTACTTCCATGGAGAACTGTCAGTCCCACATTGGGTACCTGCACTAGAACCCACACCTATTTAAATATCATGGTCTGCACGTGACCCTGGGGCAGAGATGCCAGGATCCTCCCATACCCTGCCATGCAATCCAACTTCTCCTGAACTGAGGTAGGACTGTGGTAGTTTTGAGCATAAGCCAGTAAATACCAGATTTGACCACTTTTGTGGGCCTTGAAGCATCTCCTTGCATGCAGAGGGATTAATCCGCTTTGCCAAAATGAAGGTGTAGAAAAAAAAGACAGACAATGGCCACAATGTGAGAAGGCCAATAAAAATACTCATCTCCTGGAGTGTAGCTCCGTCAGCTCATTCAGTTAGTGAATAAAATAAAACACAACACAAATAGTGGGAGGGCGACAGGTGCCCCACTTGGGAACACAGGAGAGACAACCTTGCCTCTTGGTTCCTTGTCTGACACAATTCACAGAAGTCTGAAAATGTAGAACTGCTCTGGCATGAACGGAAGCGTGATGAGCAGTGTTGGCTTGGAAACACTCCAAGTGTCTCCTCTGAATGGATTCTGGGCGCGACTTGGTGGCGATGGGGCAGGCGGCGCTTCACTCTGAAAAAAAGAGAGCAGAGAACTCGTGAGTCACCCTCCAGGGACCAGAGTGGCCCCAAAAGACCCTGCACTTGTGTCCAGGATCTGGGCCAATCCCCTGAAAATAGGCGCGCTGAGAAGCAAAGGCTTATCACTTTCCTTTCCAGAAAAAACAAGACCTTCAGGCAACCAGGATGGCCGCCCTGGAGGTGGGGCGGCTGGCTCCTCTCTGAACTGTGCAAGCCGGTGCGAAAAATCCCTGCATTCTGCGAATTACTCCAACAGAGGAATCACGAGAGACAGAGGAACGGGATTTTAACCTTCGTACTGAGGGTCTCTCGGAGGGGATGACAGACAGCTGCCTTGTGCCTCAGTGGTCTGCTAAGAGATGCACTGTGACCTTTAACCTTTACTGACTCTTCAAATGTATGCCACAGCGTGCAAGGAAGGGATGCCTCAAGTCTACTGTGCTGCCTCCAGTTAACCCTGCTGGTTACCTTCCTCTTCTTGGCTGCCTTTAAGTCTCTGTAACCAAAGGGCTGTCACATAGACACTCAGCATCTCTTACCACCTTGTACTCATCTTCCCAAGTACCAAAGTGACCACTGCTGAGTCCAGGAGCAGGAGGAAGGCCATGTGAGCATCTGTTCCTCCCTTCAGGGTGAGTACCACACCCCTGCATCCAGGGCTCTATCTCCAATGTTTAAAGTAAACACATACATTAGAAACTTCCTCTTTTATCACCAGACAGCACCTAACTGAGAAACGGCATGTCACATCATGGTGCCCTCCCCCCCACCCCCTTACGTTTCTTGCAGCTTCACACAAACTGACACACCGTGATACACTGTGACTTACATCACTCCCTGTGATGACAGCTAAAGAGGCCACTCTCTGTCATAAACAGGTAAATCTTCCTCTGTAGATCTAAGATCCTCTATGCAATCAATGTTGGACACACTTTTCAACCGCATAAATTCTGACCTCTGGCTGTTGAACTTCAACACTCTAGTTTTGTATTGCCTCTGTGTGTGTGTGTGTGTGTGTGTGTGTGTGTGTGTGTGTGTGTGAATCTAATTGCTTATTCTCCTCTTGAGCTCAGAGGAGTGACTCTAGCAGCAGTGTGCTATGAAGCTAGAGAGCCCCTGAAGAGGGGGCAGCTTCCCTCTAGCCAAGCGCAAGTCTGTGCTGACAAGAGCCTATGGGGTGCCAGGCAAATCTTCTGGAAATAACCTACACCACTGTGATACTTGGAGGCCCCTTCCTCCTTCCCTCCCTCCCTCTCTCCCTCCCTTTCTCTTTCTTTCTGTTTGGCATTCTTGAAAAAATTAACAGGTAAGATTTCACAAAAGGAATTGGACCAACACCCATACTCAGCACTTCCTGTTAAGGAAGGTCTTGTCCTTCAGCAATTTTACTGATCACAGTGATTTTTCAATCCCAACAGACCGCAGTGGCCTAACTGCTGGCAGCCCTTAAAAAGCAGGGGCCGGTTTTATGCCCAAATGGTAAGCATTTTGTCACTCAGGTGAGTCTCATCCCCACCCAGAACAGCGAGCTCTGTGAATCCACCTACAGAAAGATCTCCAAAGTTTATTTTATTTTCCCACGATTAGGAGAGACTGAGCTGGACTGTTAACTCTGAGCCCATTATCTTCAAAACAGCTAAGTGAGTCCTTCAGTTGCTCCAATGTATTTCCAATGTAAGCACACAGTCATGTAAACAGGGTGTTAATTACTGCTGGAAAAAGGTTTTCTGTTTTCATGGGTAGGTACAGAACCATGTGGTTTTCACTGTTCCTCAGCCATGTGGCTGAGAAATCCAACTCTAATCATCAGGTTTTCCCAAACACTAATCAAGTCAAACTCAAAATTGTATTTTATTTTTTGAAACAGGGTCTCACTACATAGCCCTGCCTGGCTGGCCTTGAACTCAAGAGATCTTCCTGCCTCTGCCTCCTGAATGCATGTGCTGCTACACCAGGCCTTAACCAATGTTATTTTTTTAAAAGTACAGTAGAGTTATCAAAACCTCAATTTTTGAGTGTCGGCATGAGCTGACGGGGACACACACACACATCATCATCATCATCATCATCAACATCATCATCATCATCATCATCATCATCCATGCAAAGAGCCTCAGGCTTCACACAAGGTTTCTTCTGAATTCTCCTCTCAAGCAGGGTCTTGTTCAAGACTTGGGGAAAAAGGCCAAGAAGAAGCTGTATTCTTATGAGAAGACGAATGGGCACATGGCACGTGACTAACGGTGGGAGGCATGGATAGGGAGAGGATATCCAGGACGGCTAGCAGCTCTGAGAAAAATGGGCCTAGGGTGGGCACTTTCCACAGCTTCTCAGACACACACCAAGGCAATATAATGTGGGCAGAACTTGCCTACTGTAGGGTCAAACACTCTCAAGAGTCTACAGATGCCTGAAGCCCCGGGGTGGAGAGCTATGACCTCAGGCCTCCCCAGTTCTCCCTCTTCCTCGGCCCTCAACACTAGCAGAGTGTTAGATACCCATGGTTCCTGGAGAGATGATCCTGAAGTGGCTGCACTAGGAGGATCCCCTCCAAATAGAATGAACCATCAGAAGCAATGGAGGAGGGTATGGAAAAGCAGAGAAGCAATGAAAGTGTGAGAGGAATCTCTGGCTGGATCCACAGGAGGATCCGATCCCACAGAGCCCGCCCTCACGCAAGGAAGCATTAGTGAAGAAGGCGGGGAAGAGGAAGGGATTGCCCTAGAAACTGCTATCTTGCTGGGTGTGGTGGCGCACGCCTTTAATCCTAGCACTTGGGAGGCAGAGGCACGGATCTCTGTGAGTTCGAGGCCAGCCTGGTCTACAGAGTGAGTTCCAGGACAGCCAGAGCTACAGGGAGACCCTGTCTCAAAAAGACCAAAAAATAAAAAATAAAAAGAAACTGCTATCTTTTCCATTTTATAGAAAGTAGGCCTGAGAATGAAGCTGGTTCCTCTACCAATCAATATCCATAATATGCTTCTCCAATGTGGGCAGGTGGTAAAATCTATGTCCCCCACACTGGGCAATGCCCAGACCCACCGGAGTTAAGGGAACACCAACCCAGGGAGTGAACACAAGCAGGAGGCTGACCCAGACAAAGCATCTTGGACACTAAAGGCCAAGGAGTGAGCCCTGAGAGGCCACTGCCCAGCACAGGGGCCTGCTCCATGGCCAGCCATGCCTTCTGACCCCACTTTCCCGCCTAGAGAGAGAGAAGGCAGAGCTGTAAAATACCCTGGATGTGCCTAGGAATACAAGCACCCTCGTCTCATGCCTGTTTTTCTGTTTATTTTTATTTTATTTTTTTTAAATTTTATTTATTTTTGTATGTGTATGAATGTACTGTCTGCATGTAGGTCTGTGCACCCGTGTCGTGCAATGCCGAGGAGGTCAGAAGACGGTGTCGGATTCCCCTGGAACTGGAGTTACAGACGGTTCTCAGCCACCATGTGGGTGCTGGGGATTGAACCCGGGTCCTCTGCAAGAGCAGTCGGTGCTCTTAACTGCTAGGCTATCTCTCCAGCCCCTTCTCTGTTTATTTTTAAGGGAATTCTTAGTGTAGCTCACATAGATTATGAGAAGTACTTTGTAGCACTACTAATCTGACATCCTTAACCTTAAGTATTTATAGTTCTTAAGTATGGGGAGCCAGCATACATTTATTTAATCATTACCTACGTCAACTCTTTCAGAAAGCAACATAGAGGCGACTAACTAGGGGCCAACTAGGGGCCGCTCTGCTCTGCATATGTCCCCAAGAAGTGAGCCCTCCAAATTTCTCAGATATGTAATAGCAATAACAGGAACTCAAGAGGGATCCTGTTCTGTTCTCCTGATGGTAGTGTGTATTAACACAGGAAACTCACTCTCACTGTAGTCACAGGATTTGAATGTCCCTTCCAATTCTGCACCCAACTTTAGTACAGCCAAGATAAAACCCTCAAAGAAGCACATGGATGAAGTAGTGAGTAAGAAGCAAAACAGCAGCAACCACAGAAAGTGCTTTCTCCCATTAGTCAGCAGCCCAGCTCCGCCCCACGTTCCTTCACCTGCCATTGCTGATGACTGACAGCCCTATATGGGATGCAGTCCCAGGGGCCAAGCTTAACTCCCCAAGGATCAGCTTTCAGGTCACCTTTTCCCTTCCACCTGAAAGAGCAGATAGCTAATGGCTACTGGGAAAGGGAGTCCTGTCCTTAAGAATGCAGGCCCTGAGAGGTACCCCTGCTCCAGGAGATGGTCCCACACCCATGTCCATATTAAATGGATACAGTAGGCATTAAATTAGGGGTGGGTGGGATGAGAACGTAAAGTAAAAGGGAGGATGGGGTGAAATGAAATGGGGATGGGGGTGGATAGGATCCAAACACAGTGTATCTAATATCTATGCATGGATATTAAAGGATTATTGTTTTAAAAAAGAGAACGCAAATGAGCCCCAGTACTCCTACCTCCAAAGGCCCCTGGGAGGGAGGGAGGGAGGGAGGGAGGGAAGGAGGAAGAGACAAAAGGGGGAAGAAGAAAGGAAGGGAGGGAAGAGGGGAGAGAGGGAAGAGGAAGAACACAGAAGCCACACTGCTGGTAGATTGTTGTGGGAATACTGAGGCTAGGCATCAAAACAGTGACCTGCGACAGCACCACCCAGCCCACAGGCTGACAACAAGAAAGAAGGTAGGCTTACCCCAGCAAGTAAGATCCTGGCATCTGAGACAGGCGAGCTTATGACCACCTTTTCACTGGGGTTTCTCATGAGGCTTTGGGTTTGTGTATGTTTGACATTAAGGTGCCTTTTCAGTATTCAGGATCCCACATATACTACTGGGCTATGGCAGCTCTGCCCTGAGGGTCATGGCTCTCCCCAGAGAACTTGTCATGGCTGTATCCCATGCAGATCCCCAAGGAGGCTCCACACACAGGCCCACACAGACACCCCCCCACCCCTCCACTCAGAACCCCACACAGACACCCCCCCACTCTTCCACACATAGCCCCACAGAGACCCCCCACCCTTCCACTCAGAGCCCCACAGACATCCCCCACTCTTCCACACACAGCTCCACAGACACCCCCCCACCCCTCCACTCAGAGCCCCACAGACACCCCCCACTCTTCCACACACAGCCCCCCCACCTCCCCCACCCCTCCACTCAGAGCCCCACACAGACACCCCCTACCCACTCCTCCACTCAGAGCCCCACAGAGGCTCCATGCAGTACAGGGCAGGGATAGATGCCTTCATATACCCAGGACTCTCTGAATTACAAGTGCTATTTACATAAATACAGATTTTTTTTAAGATGAAAGAAATCCGTATGCTTTTTTAGTGTTGTATTTTGCATTTCTAGTCGCAAGTCAAATTAAGGAGGACTGAGGTCTGGGGTGAGATCTAACAACTTTCAAGTTTCAATGCCCAGTTTAGGCTTTTTATTTAAATCCAGAACTAGGAGGGAAAGTAGGTTTTTCGGTTGGAAGAGAAATTCCTAGAAAAGCATGCCTGATAACTTAGTATCTCTTTACTTTTAAAAGCAAAACACTGTAAGAATATGAAAAAAAAAAAGTAAGGTTGGGCATGATAACAAAGAAGCCAGAGATTCTAAGAAAAACGGTTACTTTAAACTTTCTTCTAATTTGGAAAAAATAAAATCACTTAAAAAGAAAACATGGATGATCAAGCTCCCTGTGACAGCCTGCTTGAGAGTCCTGCTTTCTTTTACATGAGCTCACACTTCCACTGACAATTAAAACCATTTTGTTTTGTATGCTTGTTATTAAAGAAATTCCCTAACATCGAGTTGTAACTTGCTAATGACACAATCCGAAATGAGACAATCCAGTTTTCTCACAAGGCTGGAGTGAATAAAAGGCACCTGCCCTTTAACTCCTGTTTAATCCTTCAAGGAAGACAGCTTCTTAATGGCCTAGCTACCTGGTGGCTCAGAGGCTCCCCAGCCTGTGAAGCACCTCACTTCAAACTTCCTCTACACACCCAAAGCTTTGCCCACAGGAACCTGCCAGCACAGTCTTCTTGGCTTTTTACAGCCTGATGTTCTACTGGTTGTTTTCTTCTGGGTTTGTTTTTTAATATGGGCATCATGTGAGTGATTATTTTATAACAAGAATCCCCCAACTCATCTGCAGACACAGATCTAACAACACATGAGCAACAGTGTTTTTATTTACAATCCAGCCTGAATCTCTGGGAGTCCAAAGTCTCCTGGATCCCGGTGGGGGGGGGTGGTGCTGAGGGAGGGTGGGTTCTCTCAAATCAAGACATGCTAACCCTAGGTTAAAAACCAGAGGAGAAAACAAGAATGACGACCAGACAAAAAGCAAAGGCTCCCTGTGGCCATCATGAGGAAAGAGCAGAGCACAGCGTGGGTGGGATGGCAGTGACGGTGGTGAGGGCACTGGAACCCACAGTTCACATTTCTGCCTTGCATCATTGCTCTGCAGTTCTCTTATTCTGTGAAAATTGTTGCTATACCTACTTGAAGGTTACACATCATGCTAGGGGATACATTTACTTAGTAGAAAGGTTAGCCTGTCACTTGGATTGATCAGTTACACTTCCTCACCTCCCCTTTTGGTACTTGGGTAGCAAGCAATTAAAACACACTTGTTTTTCCTTAATACAAGGATAATACCTATCAGACTCCCAGAGCTGTGTGTTCCATGAATCAGCTACTTTGTTTCTGCTTTCTCCCTCTACCCTATCAGTCCCTGTGATAAGCAGTTTTATTGAACTCTCTGTACATTTGACCTTGGTTTTCGGATTTTTCTTTTAAGATTCTATGCATGAGATCACACAATATTTTTCTTTCATTGGCTCTTTATAGAACCCCCTTCAAAGGACATTAAATACCATCCTAGTATCTGATCCTATTTAATAAGTAGCAGTATGTGACGTATGCGTTCTTTGGGAAACAGGCTCCCTTGCTAGACGGAGTGCGACCACACCCTCCTTCATGTCCTCTACACCCAGGACAAGGCTCCTTAGCCCCTCAGAGTCAAGTTAAGTTGAGCTAAAGACATTAAAATCCCCTATAGTTTATGCCACCACTGAGCAGAAAACTCAATGCAATTTTCTAGGAAAACAAAAGCTGTGGGCGGATGAGACCCAGAAAGAAGAACAGATTCCCTAGCTACTTCATGATAATGATGGTGCCAAGCAGAGGTCAGTAACACAGCCAGCCTGGCGAGGAGCCTGTTTCTGCAAATAAAGTTTTATTGGAACCCAGCCACATTTACTCATATACACAAGACGGTTTCTACTGTTCCACCTCAAGCGCAGTTGGGCAACTATGGCAACCAAGCCTGCCCCTCCAGTGTGTGAGCCTTCACCAAGCAAGTCTGCTAACTCTTTCAAAGCCACAGATAAATCTAGCAACATTTATCAAGGAAACCCACGAGAAGACACAGACAAGTTAGTCAAAACAGCACCATGTGTTTTCCACCTGTGTGTTACACCTGAGACTAACCAATACCCCCTGGGAATTATCTGCAAGCTTACGCACTTCAGAAATGCAATACTGTCTGCTAAAGGCTATGCTATCCTCTTACAGACCCTGCCAGGCATAAGACTGTGCATGAAGCCAGCACCCTTTAGAACAATTCTCCCTGGCTTTTTAATGCACGGCACCAAAGTACAACTATATCTATTCATATGTGCTACACTATTTGATTTCACAATGAAAAATTTAAATATGTCATATCTGCAGTTCATAGTCAATCTAAATTGTTTTTTTCTTGGATCATTTGAACATGGGATTGCAAGGGCTATGCTTTCACTCTGAAGGGAATATTTGGGACAAGAATTTGCATTAAAATTACAAGTATGGAGGCTAGAGAGATGGCCTAGCAGTTAAGAGTGCCAACTGCTCTTGCAGAGGACCTGGGTTCGATCCCCAGCACCCACATGGTGGTTAAGAACCGTCTTTAACTCCAGTTCCAGGGGAATCTGTCGCCCTCTTCTGACCTCTGAGGCATTGCACGACACGGGTGCACAAACCTACATGCAGAGAGTACATTCATACATATAAAATAAATAAATAAAATTAAAAAATTACAACTGTGCTGGCCTTTGACTTTAATACCAGCACTTGTGAGGCAGATGGATCTGAGTTCAAGGCCAGTGTGGTCTACATATGAGTTCTAGCCCAGCCAGGACTACCATAATGAGAACTTGCCTCAAAATAAACAAACAACCCTACAAGTGTTCTATAAAAAGTTTTACAAATGTAGCAATTTCTGTATGACTTATATTGATGTTAAAAAACACATTTTTACCTAGTTGTAAGTATTTCTTGTGTAGGGCCCCCTGAGCTTTTGTCCAAAGCAGTTGGGCATAATGCATATTGGAAACAACAACAACAAAACAACAACAACAACAACAGAAAGGACTGCATCAAAGAACTGACTGAAACAGTGAACTTCTGCTCAAAACAGTCAACTTCCTCATGGAGAATATTGAGAAAGACTGAGAAAGAGATGAAAAGCATGTTTGGCAGAATGCATGAGCTCTGGCGGGGTGGGGGAATGTGCGGGAACACGGGTCTAGATTTGTTAAAAAAATAAAAATAAATTTATGTGAAAAAAAATAAAAAACACATTTTGCCAGGTGTGGTGGCATACACCTTTAATCTCAGCACTAGGGAGGCAGAGGCAGAGGCAGGTGGCTCTCTGTGAGTTCAAAGCTGGCCTGGCCTACATAATGAGTTCCAGGACAGCTGGGGCTATAGGGGAACCCTGTCTCAAAAAGAAAAAACAAAATAACAACAACAACAAAAACACATTTTATGTACAGTATAAAAATGCTTCCATCTGAAGTTCTAAAACCCATTTTTCCTGTCATATTAAGGAGCCATGCAGTGAGTATTCAGAACAGATCCCTGCTCCTTCCTTTAACTGCTAACAAATTTGGCAGGTATATTCCCTCCCAGACTATACCAATAGGCAGATTCTGGCAGTTTCTTTCAGAGAGAGAGATAAAGGTCAGGCCCCTGTGTGTGAGTACCCCACCCCTGACTAGAAGGTTAAGGGTTCAAGCCCAACTTGGAGCTGTGATTGTTAATACTGATTGGCAACCAGACAGAATCTAGAATCACCTAGGCAACAAACATCTTCGAATGTGCTGTGAGAAAGGGTCTAGACTGGGTTGACTGGGCTGGCAAGACCCACCCTAACTGTGGAGAACCCCTTCACATGAGATAGTAATCTTGGACAGAATAAAAAAGAGAAAATGAACTGAGCAACAGAATTCAGCTCTCCCTGCTTCCTGCCCTCAGATGCAATGTGACCAGCTGCCTCCAGCCACATCTTGCCACCGTGATGGACTGTAACCGCCAACTGGGAGCCCAAATAAACCTTGAGTGGCTTCTGTCGGGTGTTTTGTCAGAGCAATAAGGAAAGCAAGCAATCCAAGACCTGAGTGTGGGCTCACTGGCTCAGCCTCCATCCTTCTGAACCACCACAGATACAGACAGACTTTAGCTCCTAAGCCACTCAGGGCAGGAAATCCCTGTACCCTGAAACCATCTAGATTCCCATGACACGATGAGGTGCATGCATGGAAGTCACCAGCCAGTCAGACCTAAGGCTGGACTATGGCCACCATCAGCCAGGCCATATCTCAGCAAGGTCAATCATGCCACTTCTGAAGATGGGGAGGATTCCTCCCCCACCCCTCTCTAGAAATGTCACAGTGAAACAATCAAAAAAGATTCTCTATAGAAACTTGAATGACTACAAACAAAACATACATGGATACATATTTCTCACATCAAGCACACACTTCTGGCATGATTCAAGCTCTGCGGTTGGATTCCTTCCCTTCTCTGCGTACCTTCAGTCACACAGGCATGCAGCCACATGCTATTTGGAACTACAAAGACTTCTTTGGACCCTGTGGCTTTGGGCTCCCTCTGGCTGTTTGGGGAGCCACAGTAGTCAGGCCTATGGCACCTGCTGTCTGTCATAGCTCTAGCTCCCTCCTATACTGCATCTAGGAACAGCCTGAACAATCTCTAGCAGCAAATGGACCCCCAGTAGACATAGGAGGTCAAAGGCTGGCAGGTGCCAGCACAAAGGGGGTCAACTCAGTTGAGCTAGATGAAAGCGATGGGAAGGAGAACTCCAAGTCACAGAAAGACAAAAGACCCCCACATGCCGATCCCAAGTACACTGTGAGCTGCTGGAGTGCTGGGACAGCTACCTACACTAGGGTGGCCAAGGCTCAGGATGCCAGGGCTACACTCAGGGGCAAGACTCCAGGGGACAGGGGATGAATAGTTGAGCAGAGCCAACCCTCCTGGATTACCAATGGGTGCCAGACACAGCAAGGACGTGCCGCCTGTGCCTGTCACTCAGGCCCAGGGACAAAGACTAGAGACCTGTAGGTCAGTCAGCAGCAAATCTGCTGCCATCCAGGCAGACATTCTGGGAGCCCTTATCTCCAGGCCAGCCCTCTGCACCAGCTGGAGAAAAACAGCTCAGTAGAAGGAAAGCTAGCAACCTAACTCAGGATGGAGTTTTATAGGGAAATTATCCCCACATCATAGTCAAAGGACACTGAACTGCGAGAGGTGATTTACACGTCCTGGTGTACTTGTAGTTCCTCAAAGCTATGAGGCCTTGGGAGCCTAAGCAGAGGCATGGAAGGAGACCTCCCTCACCGCCTGTGTGGTGACTGGAGGACTGAAGATGGGCTGGGGACAGCAAACATGAACTACAGTAAGAATGTTTCTTGCCGGGAAGTACATCCAGGGACACTAGCTGAGGAGTCCATATGACAGTGAAGAATGTTCCATGGGTAGACATTTGTGAAACTTGGTCTACGTGACTCATAGCAAGGAATTTTTCCTTGATTTCCTTTAGACAGACACAGGCTATGACTTCCGGAAGCGCCTTCCTGGGTCAAGATGGACAGTTCCCAAAGGCATTTCTGCTATAACTGGTTAGACACCAAACTCCTGTGCACATATGTGCTGGCCACTTACATGCACTGGCCACCCTCAGCTTCTGCACACGAAGTTCCACACTGACCAAAAAGCACTTCCCCAGGGAGCCAGATCTCCACGACACATAAGGAACATCAAACCATCTCTAATAGTTTACCTATCAACCAAGGGTTGCCGCTGAGCTCTGTGCTAAGTCTAAACAGAGCTGAGCAGTGGCCAGGCAAGGGGAAAGTACCTGTCTGCAGGGGCCATGAGGGAAGAGGGACTATTATTTAGGTAGTGTCTAAAAAGTTCAGGCTGGCCTCAAACTCACTCTGTAGTTGAGGATAACCTGAACTTCTGATCCTCCTACTATGTTTTTTATGCTCCATCTGCTAAAGGCCTGTTCAAACACAGCCTCTGTAATAAAGCAAGCGCTCAACAACAAAACCCTTACTTGATCTTCACTGTACTGTATCTCCTTCAGGGTGGCACTGGCTTCCCCAACCTCAAGAGACACAGCAGCGTCTTCAGTCCACTATAAGGCTTAGAGGTGGTTCCAAATATTTTTCTACCTCTGATAAGGAAATTGAGGAATGAACATATGCCTCACTTGGGACAAGATGCTAACCCAGAATGACCAGAAACATGATGGAAACAGATGACTGCCTTATGATGAACCAACGTCTGCAGAGAACAACTCGCCAGGCTCAACAGGACCAAGCATCCCATTGCTGGGGTCAATGATGGATTGGTGTGGCCCTGAGAAAACAGCTGTGGAAGGGATGTGGCCATGTGAGCTCTGCAGAGACCCAACGTATTGTCCCTGCATCCCACACTCTCCGCACCTCTGCTAGCACTGAGGACTCCCCATAAACAGACTGGCCCAAGATGTAAACACTGATTTGCCTTCCATGAACAGCTGAAGTCGATGATTTGTGAGTGTCCTGGTGACATGGGCAAGTTCTGCAAGTGGAGGTCATGTGCCTTGGGCCACAGTGCTCTGGACACTGAGCGACACACACATAGAAGGGAAAAATGGGTAGTTTCCTGCACTGGTTATTCCATTTGGAACTAATGCTACATGTAAACCATCACTGACGATAAATCAAACAGCAGCCCAAAGTCAGGCTGCATCGAGGTGAGCTGGTCCACAGCATCCATAATGCTGGAATCGGACACCAAAACGGTGCTACATCTGAAAGTTGGCTATTAAAAGTAAATTCCCATTTAAAACACAATAAATGAAACCACAAGCACTTGCAAATTCACTAATACACTGAAAATGACTTCTTGTGGTTTTCATAGCTAGGAATTCATCAGATCATTATTTTTTATGTTTTTTAAAATATTTATTTATTTATTTATTTATTTGAATGTACTGTCTGTATGTAGGTTTGTGCACCTGTGTCATGCAATGCCTCGGAGGTCAGAAGAGAGTGTCGGATTCCCCTGGAACTGGAGTTCTCTGGAATTGGAGTTACACACAGTTCTCAGCCACCATGTGGGTGCTGGGGATCGAACCTGGGTCCTCTGCAAGAGCAGTCGGTGCTCTTAACCGCTAGGCCATCTCTCCAGCCCTCATCAGATCATTAAAGATGTACGTTTTCTTTTCTTTTTTTTTTTTTTTTTTTTTTTGGTATAGATGTACATTTTTCAAGCCCCTGTCAGCACTTCCTTACTCTAACCAGCTAAGATAAAGGAGTTTTCTGAAACTAACTGCAATTAAAAATACACTTAAAAAACTCCATGAGTGACATATCAGATTTGCGGTACGTATATCTCATTACCACATACCACTGATGCCACCAAACTGAACACGTCAGACAGACATCTGCTGGACATGACAGAGACGTTCTCTGTAGAAATTTTGCCAAACTCGCTTGGCAGATGTGATTGGATGGGAGCAGGGGGCGCTTGTGGGTTTGTTCTCTGCTTTTCTGTACAGGTGATTTCAGGTCATGTGCATACAAGTCAAAACTGTATGCCTGCTGTCTTACCAGTATACAACAGAACGGAGTGGCTTATCTTTTAATAGAAGCATCTAAGGTATGGTGGGCCAATATGGCCATTAGACTCTCCTTTCTAGGCATTTCTGAAGTCTGGGAGGCTTGGGAGACCGCCATGTCTGCTGTGTACTACACAGTACCAGACTCCTAATAGCTCTGTGTCTGATCTCTCCACACACCCAGATTCTAGCCAGCACCCTGCAGTCCACAACATGGAGAGCTCTGCTCACTGCTTTGTGTCTCCAAAGTGTTATTTGTATACTTAAAAAATTTAGTGAAGCCCTCTCAGCCTACTTCCAAGGTGTCTCACCATTTCCCCTTCCACTCAAAGCCAAGGTCCTGAGCCTGAGGAAAGACAGAATTCTCCCACTCCCCTACCTTCTCCTCTCTCACAACTATGGGGAACAGGACTACATAGTCACTGGGACTGGCAGATTCAAGGAATATGCTCACTTGAGGGGTCGGGGAGGACTCACACAGGGGCTCCACATACCCCACACTGGGAAAAGAATTCTAGTTTTGTTCTGTTTTGTTTCCACCAGAAAGTTGAGATTCCTAGTTACAGGAACTTTGGCAAAAAAAGAAAAAGGAAATAAAAAAGTACTAACTCCTCAATTGGGAACAAAACAAGACTGTAACTCCTCAACTGGGAACAAAAGGTAACTAACTGACTTCCCAGCCTTCATTTGTGTTATTTCTTACTTTGCCTTAGACTGCGGCTGCCCTCTGATTACCTAATCTATGGCATCCCCCTTCAAAGCTGAAGGCACTGATAAATTGCTGTCCTAAACTTGCAGTCAGCTCGGATTCCAGGAACAGCAGAGCCTTCCAGGACAGATACCCTCCAGCCCCCGTGAGGGTCATCACCTAAAAGCACAAGGCTGCTCATCTTGCAGGAACCGGCTTTTCCCCACAAGCAACACTCTGGACAACCTTGCAGAACCACAGGATGGGTGGACCATGCCCTGTCAAAAACTGCTTCATCATGCACATCCCTTGCCCCTGCCCCAATTCTTCCTCTATTTTAACATAAAGCTCCTTTCAGTGCCCCAAGGTGGACATTCAGCCAGGGGTTTGCCTCTCTATCTGTTCCTCTTTTGTGCTTTGGTTAAATGTCCTGTCTCTACTTTGACCATCGCTGCTCTGTACAATTTGCATACTGAGACAGATGGGCTGAGACCTGTCTGTTAGGGCTGCTAGAACCCACTCTGTTGCCCTAAAAACTCTGTTTATAGTAAGTGATCAACAGACCCACAATGGCCAAATGCAGGAGGAGTTCTTTCCTGGGACACGGAGCTAAGGGAAACAATTCTCCAGGGCACTAGGCCTCATCCACTAGTTTTTTTTTGTTTTTGTTTTTGTTTTTGTCTTTTCGAGACAGGGTCTCCCTGTAGCCCCAGCTGTCCTGGAACTCACTCTGTAGACCAGGCTGGCCTTGAACTCACAAAGATCTGCCTGCCTCTGCCTCCCAAGTGCTAGGATTAAAGGCATGCGCCACCACACCCGGCCATCCACTAGTTTTTAAACCCTAGGTATCTAATGAATTCTTAGTGGTATTTGCTTAAGTATTGTTTTATAATGAAACCATTGGAAGATGACAGTGTGTGTCCAATTCAGTTTGAATGAAATTCATTTCTAGTCATGTAAAAATCCAGCTAAGTGTTCCTCCCACCCCTTCCCCAAAATTTTAAAAGGATCTTAAGAACAGTAAGACCTTGGTGGAGCACTTGGTCTTTGGGAGATGAAATCCAGCAACAGCCGACTAGCTACTTACTGGTCCTGAGGCAAAGTCTAAATTGTTGAGTTTCCAAATCAACTCACCATTAACTGGCTTAATGACTCATTTCTTTGGAAGCTGCTAACAGGCTCATTCACAGTGAGGGCTGTGTGATATTCCCCTTATAGGACACACAATGCAGTCCCTGCACCACAGGTCAGCGGGCTGTGTCTGTCCACTGAGTGAGTGAGGACTTCAGTACCATCAGGTAGACCTGATCTTCATATCACCCATCTCACTAGACACTTTCCTTCTCTATCTCCAGCTTCTAGGGATTTTTTTTCATATGGACACACACATGCAGTTTTCTAAACTGCAGCAGCTAGAGAGCTGGAACCCCCGCCACACATGCGCAGTTGTTCTGTGGGAGCAGCTGAGCCTGGGAGAGTTAGTCGGTCAGTACTTCGAAGTCCCAACGAAGGCACGCAATCCTCAGGACTACCTTCTCTAATGCTTTCCTGGTAGTATTTAACAACAACTCCACTCTAATTAAATCTGAGCTTGTAAAACCCCTGTCTTCAAGATCCTTAAAAAAAAAAAAGATATTGTACACGTGCTTTCCAGCTAAACACACTTCTATTTTTTCTCACTACTCCACACTGAATTGGAGTTTTGACTTGGAGGTAGTGCCTTGTTCCAAGTATCACATTTTGTGTGCTTTACTAAAACTTAAAAGTGCTCCAACTCAAGAGACCATGAGAGGCCCAGGAGGGCTGGACCACGACAGCTGACCCACCAGTAAACTTGACCATGAGCTGAACACCCAAATCCATGGACAAAAGAGGAGCTCGGAAAAACTCCTACATTCCTCAAACTGGCAGGTGGAAAACCAGCAAAAGAATAAATTGGAAGGCTGTCCCACAATGCCCACTCTTAACTGTCCCCACTTTACTTCAAATAATACCGTGGCAGGAAAACTAACTGTCACCTGAGTGAAATAAGAAACACACTAGCTAGAAACTTCTGAGGCAGGATGGTTTATGAGTTTCCCAAGCAGATACTCTGACACAAAGAGCCTGGGGATAAGGACCCTGGAGCCCAACACTGTGTCCTTTTGGCTGAGACCCCAGAAGCTCACCTGGCCCCTCTAAACTGCAGGCTCTTTAATCCATCAAAAGCTGAATCTGTCTACATGGCGGGACTGTAGTACTGCATGACATTATTTGCATAGAAATAAATACTACAAAGAAAAATAGTTTTGAATTTCACCCAATTCTTTTGCCCTGAAGTTATCTTTCAATACTGATCAAAGTACTGGTTGCATTTACATCACATCCAACTTCAGTAGAATTTTTTTTCCAAACCATGTTGTGCTCACCAAGTTTCCGGATTGTTAGTAAAACACTTTGGTCCCTGAAGGTGGCCTGAGTTACCCCACTGAGTAGAGAAATGATGCCATACTCATAAATACTAACCACCGTTCACTGGGACTTTAGAGAAGCACCAGTCATTCCCCACAAACACATGCAGAGTGTGGGGCAATAATGAAAGCATGCCCTACAATGAACAACGGAACACTTACATTCAAGCTTTGAAAAAACCCAAAACTTTAATATCATGATTCCGTCAAGAATCTGTATCAGTTCTATACAGATTAAAAGAATAGTAACATCACTATTCTTAGTTACCGTATACAGTTCTAACATGATCAGAAAACATGTTAGTAATAGAGTTTCAATCATGAAGGAAAAAAACCCCAATACATCCTTTTTGCACCATGATTGGATAAAAGAGTATGACCACACACATGTACGCATACCTAACTATCCACACGTACAGATATGTGGACACTCAGATCATACATGCACACACAGATACACAAACGTACACACACACGTACCTGCATACACACATATTATCAGTCCTACATATTTATTTCTGGAAAACCTGATACTCTTTAAAATAAATATTAGAAGACTCTGTACATGAATTCATGGTACTGTTTAAGATATATTCCAAACATCTGATCCAATATCCCCAATTTTGGCAAATGCACAAGAAGCAAGAAATATTTTATAAATAGCATGTGCATAAACATCAAGCATCTGGCACAAGAAAGTAGAATTAAGTTTAAAGATACATTTGCCTGCTCTTTTTATTGTTTTTGAACAAATAAACATAACTGTTCATAAGTAACGGTATTTTTTCTAGTCTAGCAGAAAAGAAATCACAATTATTAAATGGACTGCTTTATCATCCAGACACAGTGTGTGAATTTTAACTAAACTTTATTTCAGCATTCTTTTTTTTTTTTTTTTCTGTCTCCCTTTAGTCCCAGTTGGCCTGGAGCTCACTATGTAGACCACTCTGGCCTTGAACTCACAAAGATCTGCCTGCCTCTGCCGCCCGCTTTTCAGCATTCTAATACACAAATTTAATTAAGAAATAAAACTGCCAATGCAGAAGTTGTGTGTGGAACACTCCAGATAGAGCACACAGCTCCCACTGTGCGGCTCGCTTCCCTGTCTCTGTTTCATCTTTCTATGTGACTTACTTCAGAGCATCACCAACATGAGCCTAGGAAGACTTTGTCTTTATCCTGAAAGACAAAGTTGTCCCATGAGCCATGGCTACTAACCTCAGCCTCTTCCCTGAGAGATACCCCTCCCACCATGGCTACCACTGACTGCAGCATCTCCCCTGAAAGACACCCCATGCTCCACAACCACCACTGACTTCAGTATCTCCTCCACCTCTCACTTCAGGAATACCCTGGCTCCGACTCGTGACACTACCATCCACCTGGCCACCCAGACTGACCACACAAGTCACCCCTGCAGTCTTGACTGAAACCTTCAAACCAAAAACAAAGAAAGTGTCCTATTTGGATTTGGGTAGCTCTCCAACCCAAGGGCCTGATATATAATATAACGTTTGTAACTGTCATTTGGAGACTCAAAATGTTTATTAAAATGCTTTGCCGCTCTTGTATAGAAACATTCTGTTACAGTCATTCCTGTCTAGAAGGCCCACAGAGACTCCACTCCTACCGTGGTCCCCTCCGCAAAGGCCTGGCTAGTGGCTGGGCCCTCTGGGGCTGGGTCTCAGCTCCCCTCTGAGCCAGTGTGGCCCCTTGCCCTACTTGGCAATGCAGATAAAGAGTAAAGTTACATTTTCCCTTAACTTTCTAAGGTGAACCAAGTGTTCTCAATTCTGTACTATCCTCCACCCCCTAAAAAACAAAAGAAAAAGAAAAAAGAAAAACCTTTCCAGTTGCCAAATCTGATACCAAAAGTTACCTAGCTCTTGGAACTATGCTTCTAAAGAAAAGGAATTCGTGGGGCTCTGAACAGAAAGCCTTTATGCCCAGCTGTGGCTAAAACTCACAGGTTCTTCTTTTCCCCTAAAGAGCTTCGGTGTAACACAGATACTGCCAGAGGGAGCAAAGCACTACTAAAACCACTCTTTCAGGGATGGAGAACAAAAGAGTCCATCATATTCCTCCCCCATTTCAACCACCAAACAGCACGGTGCTCAAACCAAAATTTCAGGAGTGACCCCCAAATCAACCAGCAGGGCACTGGCTAATTAAACAACTCTAGTTTAAGCGCTTGTAGATCGGGTTCCGTTAGAGCTTCCTGCATTAAAAGTGGATTTTTAAAAATGTGTATTTTAATTATCCATGCCCATCTTGTCAACAGCTCTTAATACCTGAACAAATCACAAGGAGAATGCAAAGTGCCCTTTGAAGACAGGTCGGATCTCAGACCTGTTTTCCTGAAAGATTTTGCTACTATGTAACTCAAAAGCTCTCTACATTGTTACTTTCTTTTTTTCTCTTCTTTCTTTTTTTTTTTTTCTTCTTCTCAGCAGATCTCTTCTTCTTTTGCTGGGGATTGAGATGGAATCTAGGGCCTCTCACATGCAAAGCACTTGCTCTACCACTGAGCTGCCCACCTAGCTGGGATGAAGAAATCTTAAGAGTTCAGGAAGGGTTCTTAGAGTGAGCAAAAACCCCACCCTTTCACAGCCACTCAGTTCCCTTTTTTTGTTTCCTGCTTTTTTTCTTTTTTTTTTTTTTCTTCTTCTCAGCAGATCTCTTCTTCTTTTGCTGGGGATTGAGATGGAATCTAGGGCCTCTCACATGCAAAGCACTTGCTCTACCACTGAGCTGCCCACCTAGCTGGGATGAAGAAATCTTAAGAGTTCAGGAA
Organism: Rhizomys pruinosus; assembly: GCA_009823505.1. Lineage (NCBI taxonomy): Eukaryota > Metazoa > Chordata > Mammalia > Rodentia > Spalacidae > Rhizomys > Rhizomys pruinosus. Next base: position 3,547,006 of record VZQC01010425.1, read on the forward strand.
GGGTTCTTGGAGACTGGAGCACAAGTAGCCAAGGGGCCCTCTGAAGGTAAGTGTTTAAGAAGGTACTGCCTCCATCTCAGACTACAGAGTCTTTGGGTTTTTCTTATTTTAAATGTAAGAGTACTCATTTCCCAGTGTGTCTTCCCGCCTTCTATTCCTAGCACTATCAGAATTGCTCCACTTATTAGCACCTTCCTCTGCAAAGGCTTAAGACATTCCAGTTTCTGTCTCCCCGTGAGGCAGCAAGGGCTGGAATCACAAGGTTCTGCACACAGCACAGTGAGAAAGCAGCGTTACCGTTACCGGGACCTGAGCAGATTAGCAACCAGAACCCTGGTTTCCCGGCTCCGCCCTTCTTCCTTCTCTGAAGCATGGCTTCTCTGAAGGCTTTTCTTTCAATAAAGGAAGCAGAACAAACCACGTGACTTTCATTCACGAAAGCCTGAGTGTTTTCCTTAGCACTTCAGCTGCCTCTTCCTGCAGGAGGTGGGAGCTACCCCACACAGTGCTGTCTGCAAAAGCACTGCAGGATAGAAGAGTCCAGCTAGGCTGCTACCCTGGCTCCAGGGTTCCCCTTGCACCTCTGCTTTAGAACTTGCAAAGGCAGAGCTTTCTGAGTAAATCATGACTGTCCTGTTCCTTTTGGATACACTGTCTCAAAATCTTTTACTTTGGATATGAGTGGACAGTCTCCTCTGATGAAACAAAATTTAAATACAGATGCTTTCTTTCTTTCTTTATTTATTTTTGGTCTTTTCGAGACAGGGTCTCCCTGTAGCCCCAGCTGTCCTGGAATTCACTCTGTAGACCAGGCTGGCCTTGAACTCACAAAGATCCGCCTGCCTCTGCCACCCAAGTGCTAGGATTAAAGGCATGTGTCACCATGCCTGGCTCTAATACAGATGCTTTCTATGGCACTTCTAATCAAGTCAGCTTCTTTATATACAGAGAAACCAATTAGAGAGGAAAACCAAACTAATATTTTGGGGACTGTACAACCAATCTATAACCCTAATGCAAAAATATGTAATTGTATAGGAAGCTGGTTAAAACACAGTACATTCAACAGTTTCCAATTCCAAAACAAGAAAACAATTCTGGTCTGATTTTTTCCTTACATATGAACACACAAAACATCTAAGTGACCTTCCCTTTACCCCCAAAGAACATGCACACACATACATCACATACCTGGGGTATACCACTTCTTAATCAACTCTGTTCCCCAGTCAACTGTAACCAACTACCAACTGTTTTTGAGACTTTATACCTGTATTACTACTTAGACAAGTACTATACACTACTCGCATTGAGCCAAATTATTCTGCTTCTGGGGAACTAATGAGGTCTGCCCATGGGGAACACAGTGGTCACCACTAGGAGCTGGGGCACAGCATGGTCTCAGAAAGTACGTTCTGTATCTCATCTTCAAAATCATGCATCTGTTCTGACTTCTATAAACCACTCTTCAAAGCATATTTATCTTCTGAGAACTTTTAATCCATGCATACCACAAATTCCTACCTGGATATGAGCTACACAAAAGTAGGTGTCCATCCCGAGGGTCAGAATGTTCCATTTCTGGCTCAACAGCCCTCAAGGACCCAGCTCTGTGGGTCAAGATGCCTGTTACTTCCAGCATTCTGTTGCTGCTCACTGCTCAAGTGGATTTGCTAGATATCCAACTTGGTACTTAGGTCTCCCTTTTACCATGTGGTTTTGGCACAATGGGTGAACTGTAGGTATCTGTTTTCCCTTTAAAACACCCTTCTTCCTTTTTAGAAAGGAGTTGAGCCTGATACCCACAAAGACAATGACCACAAGTCCTCTTTATCTGCTCACATGAAGCATCCTTTGGATTTCACATCTGTGAATCCAGCAGGCTGATAGGAATTTTATCCTGGTGGGAAACTTTAAACAAGCTAGCAGAACCAGGTGTCTAAACAAACTCACCCCCTGCAGCTAAGCAGTCTCACTAATCTGCAAGGGGCACTGTAGCCTTCGAATCCTTTCTCTGAATGTGGTGACCTTACCACAACCTGAATGTGTGAGCTCTGGGGCGGGGAGGTGGGGGGGGTTTCCAAGGTGGAAGATCACCCACCCCAGCCCAACCTCAACCCAAGAGGTTCACCTACTCCCTTCCACCAGGAGTAGGGAAGGTGGAAAAAGAGACTATGAATGAATGAATGTGTGTGAGAGAGTTTTCAGTTTCACCCCTGTGTTGTATTTATATGGTCTATGGCTTAGATAGCCTGGGACTACCAGGCACTCAAGCAATTTTGTACTGTTTAAACAGTAAAGTGACCTTGAGCTGAGAGACTCACCATGAAGGAGACACATTCTGGAACAACTTCCAGTTAAGTTGTTAAGTCCCATACTCCTGATAATTCGTGGAGACTTCTCATCCTCTATTCCATGGTTTTAATTTAAAAAAAAAAAAAGAAAGAAAATAGCTCTTCTTCTATTATCAAAGAATAACAGAGTATCTGCCCTACAACTATGATTCTGAATCACATGAACTAGCAGCCCCAAGTATACTATAAAACCATCTGGACTTCAGATAGTGTTAAATTGGTCCAGTTATTTTTTAACAAAAGGTGTGCAAGTCCCTGTGCCACAAAGATCATCCATCATCTAATAACACTCGGACCGTTTACGTGAGGCCAGCACCTAGCCTCCAGACACCGCTGTCTACCATGTGGCTCCCTGGCTGTCCCTCTAGCAACCTCATATAGAAAACACTGAGCACTCAAGCCGATGTCCCTGCCTCATGCTCATGTCCCAGTCAGTGTGAAAATGACAGAAGACTCCCCCAGCTGCACGGCAAGGCCATCTCTGTGCTCATGGATATTTGATGAGGCAAGAGAACAGTGCTGGGGACCTTCCGTCCCACCTCTCTTGAAAAAGACCCCCACTTTCATCTTTCATTTGTTTCCTTTCAATCTATTTCTGAAACCTGGCTAAGTGTTAACAAGCACTGGTCCAGTGTACCCAGTCCACAACCACTTTCCCGCGCTCTGGAATTCCCAAACTTCCCCAGGGTGTTTCTCTATCAGCCGCTCCAGCACAACAGGGGACTTACTTGAAACCCAACCTGTAGCATCAGAGGTACTGGGGCTTCCCTACCTGCACCCACAGACAGGGGACCTTCCATGCAATTCCCAGGTATGATGGGTGTGAACAGCTGCCACCAGGCTGCATAAGCCAGGCTGCCATTTCACTCCTTTGAACTAGGTGCCTCTGATGGGCAAGTTCATGTGTGAACTTGAAATGGCCAGAACTGTTCAACCAGCAGCACACAAACTCAGTTTTTGAGGGGCACTTGTAGCTGGGAAACAGTGACTGGGATCTAGCCACTCACATAGAGGCACGCCATGAGATACTTAGCCGCTCCCCAGCTGTGAAGATCTAGGCACACCTTGCCTCTGGGGAGGACCATCTGGAGAACTTCCATTGTGCCAAATAAGAACAGGACCACTAGGAAGTGTGGAAGAGACGGACAGAAAGAAAACAAGGTCAAAGTCTCCCTCCCACGGGGAAAGCGTCAACTCTACTCAAAAGACCATGTGAACGTTCCTGACAAGCTCTTTGGGGAAAGAGAACACGTCAGCCAACAGGGACAAGTCCCAGCCAAGATGTTGTCATTTAGGCCAAGGAGTCACTAGGGAAGAAGAGTGAAATCCAAAGCCACCCGCTGCCACCGGCTGCCCCAACTTTGCTCCCAGACTCAAGGTTAAAGGACCTCACCTTTCACAACTGTGGCCTCCTTCAAATGATGAGACAAGAAGTCGATGCTGGCATAGGCGCTGGTGGAGGGCAAGGTGCCAGGGCCTGGGCCCCCACACACCCCACTAGTACCACTGCCTCCAACGGTGCTGAGGAGCCCCCCAAGGCTACGGGTCCGGCCCCAGGAGCTCTTGTCTCCTGGCTGTGGATGCTGCTGCGGAGGCTGGGACAAGGACCCTGGCTCATCTCTCACGTCAATGGCGATATAGTTGAGGCCGTTCTGGAAGCCGGCGGAGGTCTCTCTGCGCATAGGAGAACCAGTGCCCCCAGGACAGCCAACCAAACCTCCAGGGTGACCTGGGTTCCACGGCCTAGCCTGTGGTGTGGAAGGCACCGCCAGTGACTGCGGTCCCTGTCCTGGGGATGCAGGTGGCTCCTCACCTCCTCCCAGGCCCCCTCCCAGGATGCCGCTGCTGCTGCCCTCGCTGCTTTTCCTGAGAGAAACATTTTCCACAGAGGCCGAGTTGTGGCGCTTCGAGTTGTGAGCGAAGGACGGGGACACTGGGGTGACTGTGGTGGTCGAGGAAAAGGTCTCGGAGCTGTGGCGGCGGCGCCCACCCTGTGGGTCTGCACGGATAACCTTGGCTCCCCGGTGAGGGTCAGGAGGCTGGCTGGCCTGCAGGAAGGCCCCCACCCCGGAAACCTGGTCCATGAGACTCAGCCTCTTCAAGCCCGAGGTGGGGCTGGTCACTCGGGCACCTTCTGGCTTTGGGGGTGCTGCAATCGGTTGTGGTGGGGTTGCAGCCACGCCAAAGGCCATCTCGGTATAGTCACCATTATCCCCAGGCTCAGAGGAGGTTGAGGCAGCACTGGGGCCCTGGGTCGTGGCAGCGGCGGACGCTGGAGGCATGCGGTACAGCTCTCCTGGGGCGGGTGGCAGAGGCTGCTGCAGGGAGGATGGGGAGGCTGAAGGGCGCGGGGGCAGAGGTGGGTACGGGGAGACCTCAGGGGAGAGGAGACCATCCAGCGGGGCTGCTGGATCCCCACTGTGGGTATCAGGCTTAGGGGACTTAGGAGAGCTGAAATCGAGGTTCATATAGTCAGAGAGTGGAGAACGCTGTCGGCTGTCACTGCTGGTGCCAGGCGTGCCTGAGCCCAGGGAGGAGGCAGGACTACTGGCCGAGAGCAACGAGGAAGATGAGGCCGCAGATGCCAGCAGCGGGCGAACAGGCGGGGACAGACGAGCACCCGCCTCGCCGAAGTCAATGTTGATATACTCGCCAGGGCTCTTGGGCTCTGCAGGCACCGGGTACTCACGCATGCTAGGGAGGGTCTGAAGCCCCTCTAGGGACAGGCGAGTGGGCCGCACGGCCCGGCAGCGCTGGCTCAGGAAGCCCTCGGGGCGGCCACTGCTGCCACTCGGCCTCATGGGAGAAGGCACTGCTGAGTGATGAGGCTGGGTATGACCCCCTCCACCTGCCCCAAAGCTGCCAGCCAGCTGGGAGGTGCCTGGGGTGGCCTGGGGCTCCAGCCTCTCCTCTTCCAAAATGCGCCCCACGGGGGAGCTCATGAGCACGTACTGGTCGCTGTCCCCGCTGCAGGTGTAGGGGGCCTTATAAGAGCGGGGCAAAGAGCCGTAACAGTAACCAGGGACGCCTTTGAGGCCCTCCCCGGCTCCGTGCAAAGCTGCTGAGAAGAAGTCGGGAGAGGTGCCGGTGGTGCCCGCCTCGCCTGGGGACATGTTGAGGTAGTCCCCGTTGGGGAGCAGTTTTGGGTCAGCGCTCTCCATGGACAGCTTGGAACCACACCACATGCGCATGTACCCGCTGTCTTCCGGGGAGCTCTCAGCTGGAGAGTTGGCCTTGTAGCTGCCTCCGTTCACCGGAAAGGTCCTGCCCGCCACGGAGGGGGGCGCTGGTACTGCTGCTCCCGAGGGGGGCAAGGCCGCGGCTGCGACCCTGGGTTGCAGTATCTGCTTGGGGGCAGACACGCTGGTGGGGCTCATGGGCATGTAGTCATCGCTCTTGCAACTACTGGGGCCGGCACTCATAAGGGCCGCCCCAGGGGTCATGGGCATGTAGCCATCATCAGCCCCCAGGTTACTGCTGGAGCTCTTGTGAGAGCCGATTTCAATGTCCCCGTAGTCCTCGGGATAAGGGTGGTAGGCCACTTTGGGGGAGGACGCAGGGTAGGAGGGACAGAGGCGGCCTGAGCTGCCAGAGAAGGTGGCCCGCATGAGGGTGTACTCATCCAGGGAGGCGGAGGAGGGCTGGGGCACCGGCCGCTGCCGGGCAGGGGTGGTCAGGGAATAAGTCCTCTTCCTTAGCCCTCGGTCCAAGTCTGGGGCCCCCTCCCCAGAGACCCTACGGTAGGGGCGACCACAGTGGCTCAGGGGCCTATCCATGGTCATGTACCCGTAGAGCTCGCCCCCGCTGCCGTCCCTGGCTGGCGGGGTCTCCGCGATGGACTCTGGTGTGTTGCTCCTGTGGCTGCAGAAGGCTCTCAGGTCTCCAGGGCTGGAGCCATACTCGTCCAGTGACATGAAGCCCGGGTCACTGGGGGAGCCCGAGGCAGAGGCGCTGCCGCTGGAAGGGCGCTGGCCGGGGGGGTGGTGCAACGGGTGCGGCAGGTGCGGGTGGGGGCCGGGCGGCAGCGGGTAGGAGCCTGAGCCGTGACCACTGCTGGAGGACAGGCTCCCGGGACTGGTGGCGGCGGGGGGCGAGTGCGCCACGGGCATGGACATGGACCGGCTGTGCTGCAGGGCGCCCCCTGCCGGCGCCAGCGCCACTTTGCCCCGCCGGCCTCCGCAGCCGCCGCTCAGGGTGTGCGAGCGGCTCAGGGGCGCGCGCACCGGCCCGGGACTCAGGGGGCTCCCGGCCACCGACACCGGCCGACCGGCCGCCGCGCCGGTTCCCGCGGCCGCGCCACCGTCGCCCTCGCTGGCCGTGCGGACCCGGCAAGAGCTGCATTTGGCGGCCGGCGGGGTGGCGGCCAGGCTGTCCGTGCGCGAGCGGCGCACCAGCCCCGTCTGGCTGGGGGGCAAGTTGACGAGGTGGTGGTGGCGGCGCGCGCCCGGGACGCTGATGGGGTGCGTGGCTGACGACCCGGACGACTGGCTCTTGCTGCGCGGCCGGAACTCGAAGAGCTCCTTCAGCGCCTTCATGGCCTCCAGGATGGTCTCGTGGATGTTCTGCGCCACCACTGAGTCGTCGGCCTGCATCCACAGCTCGCCGGGCCCCGTGACGGCCGAGCGGCCCACCTCGATGAAGAAGAAGCTGTCCGAGTGTCCGCAGCGGCGGATGTTCATGAGCTGCAGCGTCACCGACGGCTGCTCGCAGTTGAGCTTCACGAAGCCGATGGTGCGCGCAGACAGGCACAGGCGGTACACGCCCGTCAGGTTCTTGCTCTGGCCCAGGCCCTTGGGCTTCAGGTTCACCTGCCACACCTCGCGGTAGGCGGCCGTGGCGGGCGCCACGAGCCCGTAGCTGTCATCGGAGGCGGCGGCGCCCCCGGAGCCGCCCAGGGCCCCCGGCAGGGAGGCGCTGCAGGAGCCGCCGGTGGCCCCGCCGGCCGCGTCGCTGGCCGCGCGGCCCTCGCTGACCAGGTCGGTGAGCGCCCGGTACCAGCCCTCCTGCTCCTGCTCGTTCTCGGCCGCCACGGCGAAGTACTCGTCCTTGGTGTAGAGGGCGATCAGGTACTTGTGCTTGGCGTCCGCGCGCTTGTTGATGTTGAGGCAGCAGTCGAGCGCGATCACCCGCTTCGGCGCGCCCGCTTTGCTCCGCCACTTCTTCTCGCTCTCGTAGTACTCGAGCCGCGGCGGCTGCGGCGCCGACCCCCCGCCCGCGCCCGCCGTCGCCTCGTCGCCGCCCGCGCCGGGGCCGCGCAGCACGAAGAAGCGCTTGTGGCCGTGCTTCTGCTTGCGCAGGTAGCCGCACTTGCGCACGCTGTGGTTGTTGTTGTTGTTGTTGTTGTTGAGGTTCGGGCCGTCGCCGCCCGCTGGGGGCCCAGGCAGCGGCGGGCTCGCCATCGCCGGCGCTTCAGGCCCCGCCGCCCGGCCTGGGGCGCAGGAGCTGGGCAGGGCCGAGGGGCGCGGGCGGGGGCGGCTCCCCGCCACCCGCCGCCCAGCCAAACGCTCGCCCTCCCGGGCCCTGGAGGTGGGTCAGGTCCGAGCAGGCCCGCCCGGCTCGGCGGCGCAGGGCCCTGCGCGGCTCCGGAGGATGCCCGGCGCGCGCGGGGGTCGCCTCGCCCTCTCGGTGCCCGCAGCCTCTGCCTCCCGGGCTCTCGGGCAGCGCCCGGGGACTCGCTGGCTGGGCCGGGAGTCGGGGTCCCCAAGCCGCGGGGCCGAGCCTAGGACGCGCGCGGCCGCCCCGCTCCTGCTGCTGCTGCTGCTGCTGCTGCTGCTGCTTCTGTTGCTGCTGCTGCGGTGGTGCTGAGCTCTGCGAAGCCGGGGTGCGTCCGGACACTCGGGGCGTGCGCGGCCGCCCGGGCTGCTTCTGCTGCTGCTGCTGTTTCTGCTGCTGTTTCTGCTGCCGCTGCTGCCAACGGCGACCCGGGCTCGTCGCGGTCCCCGCCGCACAGTGAGTAACACATCGCGCACCGAGTGACTGAACTAAGAAGAGCAAAACAACATGTGACTCGGCGTTACGCAGGCACACACGACGCGGCCCGCCCCGCCCCGCAGCCCTGCATTGGCGCCGCGCCCCCCGACGGACGGGGCGTGTGACCAATAGACGCGAGGCTCTGGGGAGGCGGGTCGAGCACCCCGCCCCGCCCCCCTTTCTCCCGGGGCCGTGTTTCCCGCCGTCCCCTCCCCCTCCCGCGGAGGCTGGGGCCGGGCGCGGTGGGGGCCGGGCCGGGGCTCATTAATCAGAGGCTGGTTGTGGATGCGCGCGGAGGCGATGCCACCCAGGGCGGGAAAGGGGGCGCGGAGGAGGGCGGGTGCGGCGCGCCGGGCCCTTCCCTCCCGCCTTTCCCTGCATTAATTGCGCTCTGAGCTTCCGCCGCGGAGGGGCTCGGGGAGGGAACGGCAGGGGCGGGGGAGATCCGGAGACCCGGAGGCCGCATCTCTTCTCATGCCCGGTTGCCCCTAGCCGAGGGTCCCGCACCAGGAGGGGCGGTGCGGCTGGCCGCCCGTGTGCCCAAGTGCCCGGGGAGGGGGCGACCGGACCTCGGACCTGCCCGGTGGGCGCGCGTCTGGTCTGCTCTGGGCGGTGCCCGGTGCGGGGGTGGCGGGCGCGCGGCCCAGCTTGTTTACAGGCTCGGAGCATCACTGCCGTGGCCCGCGAACTCCGGATGGATGGCAGCTTGGTGCCCTTAACTGGAGGGGAGTAAAGTGAGGGGCGCGCCGGAACCGGCCCCACCCTCCAGGGCGCCCCCTTCCCCCGGCCGTGGGCTCTTTCCGGGGCGTCGTCAGCGCCATTCACTTGTCAGGTTCCTGGGAAGTGGAAGCCGGCTGTTCTGGATGTAATGGGAGCGAGGAGGAGGACGTGCTGGCGTAGGAAAATGCGGTTTCCATAGTGCCGGGAAGGGGCGGGCCGGGGCCGGGGCGCGGAGCGGAGCGAGTCCCTGGCGGGCGCCCTGCCCGCGCCCCGCGCCCAGGCTGCCAGCGGGCGTTGCCGTACCCAGGAGCGCGGCTGCAGGCACGGCGCCAGCCTGAAGATGCCCTTGAACTACTGCTTTGAATTTTTCTATCTACGTGGCCTTTGTGACTTTCAGAGTCGGAGACGCATAAGCACACACACGTTGTAACTCGTAAATTACAGTGTGAGGGCCGCTAGGAAGGGTAGGAATGAGTTCAGAGAGGACAGGCTCAGAATCCTAAACAGACTGCTGAACAAAACAAACCCTTGCCTATCTGAGAAATGTATCTAAATGAAACAATTTGTGACAATCGTTTATCTTGCTATATAGTCTTGGTTATTTTTTTTATTTGGTCCTGCAAGTTTGCCTTAGACTACCCTGCATAATTTATAAAGTCGTTATTATAAATACAATGAAGTCTTTAAGGAAGTAATTTGGGGGCTGTAGTTTTGAAAAGGTCGTAGATATTTTAACCTTTGTGTAAAATGTGACGGCGAATTTTATGCGCCAACTGAACATAACAAATACTGGACCTTTTTCGGTTTTAGTGTGTGTACAATAATAATTATTGATAAGCAGCATAGGTTTGGGGGAGTTATCAGTGTTGCCGGTGTCATGAAATTCATCTCATAGAGGTGTATTGAAAGTCTGTCTTCCATTTTAAACCAGACCTTTAAAAATAAGACTTAAGCTGGGCATGGTGGCACACACCTTTAAGCCCAGCACTTGGGAAGATCCCAAGATTGAGGCCAGCCTGGTCTATATTGTGAGTTCCAGGCAGCTGGGGCTACAGGGAGACTCTGTCTTTCAAAGCAGAAAAAAGAAAAGAAACAAAAAAACAAAACAGACCTCAGTAGATGTGATTGTTAAAGTGCATGGTCATATGTGCACAAATTGTGTGTGTGTGTGTGTGTGTGTGTGTGAGAGAGAGAGAGAGAGAGAGAGAGAGAGAGAGAGAGAGAGAAAGCGCACACGCGTGCACCTTACAGACTCCACCTCACTTTTGTCTTCTGTTTTAGATTTTGATAGCCCTCTTCATGCTTATTTATATCACCAAGCAATATCTCTATTCAAAAGAAACGGCAATGTGACAGGACTTCTATCTTGGAGCTTGAAGGAAATGTGGCTTGATTTTATGTCTTTGGTAATTTACATTCCACTTAGGGCCTTCATATTGTGAAATCCCAAACTAGGACTCCAGGCCATCTCTTGTTAGTGTTGATGCTTCCTTTTGAGAAAGTATCTTTAGCAACGTTCCCTTTCCTTTTTGATTTTGACTTTTAATGCAAAAGTAGATTTTTAGGAATGCATTGAGTTGAAGTGCTGTACCCACTGCAGCTTGACCAGCCCGGGCTTTGCTCTTCTCTGGGCTGTGCTAATGTTACATGCCTCTGTGTTTCGGTTAATGCCTCAGAAGCTCTCAGTAGGCAGGTGACACTTTCCTTATAGGCTGCCTTAGTTCCCGAGCTAGCAACACCAGAGGGATGAAGGAAGAGACATCAGCCACCTCCACCAGTGTGGCCTCTTCTACTCACAAAGCAGACAGGCTTCTTACAGCAGCAAACTGATGCTGACCATTCTGAAACCCAGGAACTTCCACGGGCAAATGTAAGAGGTCCTCTCTCCATTCTCCTCTGGGTCTGCACAGGGGAGCGCTGGTGCCACACTGCTGGGAGTACCCCAGTGGTCCCCACCCAAGGAGCACCTTTTTCTCTCCCCTTTCTGCAGCCAGATAAGCTATTTATTTATTGGAAGCTGGTTGTGCATCTTGTGATTTTCCAACTGTTCTCCCATACTTTTTCAACAGAAGTCGGATCCTAACATCTGTCGTCGTGCTCTGCACACAGGACTTGGTGCCCTGTGCCTGGCCCTTTGCCAGCAAGCAGCCTGGCTGCAGGTTTTTCTCCTGGTTCAGGAGCTTTCCTTGGAAGCCTCCTTTGCTTTCACAGCTGACAAATGGCCATAGGTTTTAACGAGGAGGATTTGAGATTTTCTTTTTTAACATAGACCCATGTAATCACAATTCTCTTATGGAAGGAAAAAAAAAAAAAACTTCCTGGAATAATTCAAGTATTTTTTTCATAAAGGAATTAGTTGTATAGATGGGTAAAATGTATTATAAACCTGTGTATAAATACTATTCAGAAAATAGTAAGAATTGTCTTTGTTTCATATAAGAGAGACAGAGAAGGAGAAAACCTTATAGTTTTTGTTTCTTTATAATCATGAATTAAGTGGCAAGATTTGGGATTAGATGAAGTCTAAACACTGACTAAGCAGATTGTTAAATGGAAAGCTACACAGCCAGTGAGACCCTCACTAACTCTAACTGCAGATGTATTCCAAGAACCACAACGTTGCTGGTTTATGTCTGTAGACACGTGTATTTAATATCTAGAAAAGACTCATCTCCCTGTTTGACTTGTTTATCTAATGCTCTTGCATTTTTGATGAGTGCGCCTCCCACCGACTTGTCCACCTAGGATTTACTGGGGGATTTACTGCCTCTTACCACTTTTTTTCTTCCTGCCTTAATCTCTCTGCTAGTATGTTTCAACTGAAACTGCACAAGGATTTTGTAATGTGCAAATTCTGTGTTTGCAACAAAATGATTTACCTGCAAGAATGTAACTCTCGTTTGGATGACTTAGTATCTATAGATGGCAGTGTAAACACTTAAACAATTGGAAACAATCAGAATGTGTATAAATGGATTGTATCAATTCATTGGAAATTGTAATGGCTTTCCTCTTTAGTGTTTATTCTGCTCATTAAAGATATTGATTCCTTTAGTCCCAGTACCTCTGAGGCAGAAGCAGGCAGATGTCTATGAAATCCACCTGGTTTATGTAGCAAGTTTCACAAGCCAGCTGGGGCTGCAGGGAGAGCCTTTCTCAAACAAACAAATGAAGATATTGATTCAATAAAGATAGGTGCTCAATTGGGGGGTGGGGAGTGATTCTAAGATAAATATTTACTGAATGCTATATAAAGTAACCATAACATTTAAAGGAAGATTTTTTTTTTTTTTTGGTCTTTTCGAGACAGGGTCTTCCTGTAGACCCAGCTGTCCTGGAACTCACTCTGTAGACCAGGCTGACCTTGAACTCACAAAGATCTACCTGCCTCTGCCTCTGCATCCCAAGTGCTAGGATTAAAGGCGGGTGCCACCAGGCCCAGCTTGAAGAATTTTTATGAAAAGCATATGAATTGAATTAGTACTAGTTAGGAAAATATTTATATAGTACATATACAAATGCAATGGAACCAATATTCAAAAAATTAAATTTTAATATATTAAAGAAATCTATATAAGAACTCAAAAAGCCATTATACTTGGGAACTTAAATTCTGATCAACACCCCTCTGGATTTTGTTTGAATTTTGAGGATGTGTTGCTAGATTTAAAACATTTTTTTTTTTTTGGTCTTTTTGAGACAGGGTCTTCCTGTAGCCCCAGCTGTCCTGGAACTCACTCTGTAGACCAGGCTGGCCTTGAACTCACAAAGATCCACCTGCCTCTGCCTCCCAAGTGCTAGGATTAAAGGCGTGCACCACCATGCCCGGCTAGTAAAACATTTTTTTTTCCTAACAAACTTTCCATGCTAGAAATAAAACATTGCCCTGTTAGGAATGGGAGGGTCTAGCTTACTGGTAGTTTACCTGCTTAAATCCAGCTCTAGGCTGCCAAATACAAATCTTGCATGTTGATATCTGAGTTTAAGAGTTCTTCCAAGACCATCAGTTCTCCTTGGAGTACTTTAGCTTCTGTAATTTCACACTTCTATTTAGCATGACTACACTGATGCTGTGTGTTGCTCGGTATGGCCATAGCTACCAGGTTAAAAGGACTTGTTTTGTTTTTCTTCCAAAGGAGAACAAAAATTGCCTGCTTCTGTTTTCACAGCAGAGGCCAATGACATTAAGAATGTCTCCGAAATGACACAGCTATATTTTCTGGATGCACAGTAGGGACAGCTGGGAGTGACCTTGTGCAAGTCCCTAGGTCTCCAGAGAGCAAGGTCAGCTAGCTCATTGATCCCTCTGGTGATCAGGAGCATGCACTTGCCCTGGGTTTGGGAGTTGATCTGAAGATACCAGACCCAACCGCCTGCCTCTTGCCAGGTGCCCTGGTGTTGTGCGGAATGCCTCATCCTTGGAAACCTGCCCTGGGCAGCCATTAGCAGGCTGCTTCTAAGCTTGGAAAGTCTGTACAGAGTTGTTTTAAAATTCAGACTAAGGGTAACAGAGGAAATGTGGCTGGCTCTTACCCATACTGCCACCCACTGGCGGCCGGCATTTCTTCCTGAGGCTTCAGGGCTCCAGGGAGCACAGCCGCACTGCCACTGGTGGTTTTTATAGGAAGTTGCTTATCATCTGATATACATTTGCTTTGCTCTGATCCTGAAGAAAGTTGGTAAAATGATTTGAGATAAAACAGAAATACTGTGTGGTGGGTGCACACCATTAAACCCAGCACTTGGGAGGTAGATGCAGGCAGATCTCTGTGAGCTTCAGAACAGCCTGCTCTTAAAAGTGAGTTCCAGGCTGGCCAGTGCGACATAGTGAGACCCTGTCTCAAAAACAAAACAAAACAACAAAAATACTGATGGCGAGTGACTAACAGCAGGGCTGGTGATCTGTGTGTGTGCAGGGGGAGGACATGAGTGATAACTTTTGTAAACATCTAGACAGCCATAGAACTAGACTGTGTGTACATTTTAAGACACTAGGGTGGAAAATGTTTATCAATGCCCATTTAAAATTTTAGAAAAGTAGCCAAGGGCTGGAGAGTTGGCCTAGCGGTTAAGAGCACCGACTGCTCTTGCAGAGGACCCGGGTTCGATCCCCCCCAGCACCCACATGGCGGCTGAGAACCGTCTTTAACTCCACTTCCCGGGGAATCCGACACCCTCTTCTGACCTCCGCGGCATTGCACCACACAGGTGTACAAATCTACATGCAGGCAGTACATTCATACACATAAAAAATAAAAATTTTAAAAAGTAGCCAAAAACATTACAAAACAAACAAACTCACAAAACCCAAGAAGCTAAACCCAGGATTATTCTGCAGTGTTTACCAGATCAAACCTGAGATAAAGTCATAATACATTTCCCATTCAACCCTAGAGTCTTTTTTTTTTTTTGGTCTTTTTTTGAGACAGGGTCTCCCTGTAGCCCCAACTGTCCTGGAACTCACTCTGTAGACCAGGCTGGCCTTGAACTCACAAAGATCAGCCTGCCTCTGCCTCCCGAGTGCTAGGATTAAAGGCATGCGCCACCACACTGGGCTCCAGAGCCTTTTTAAAATAAGCCAAAGTCACCTAGAAAGATAATGAAAATGAAAAACTGAGGAAGTACGAGTGGTAAAGAACATAGTTTCAAAACTATAAACTGCAAATGTTAGTTAATAAATGTTCACCTCCACTATATTTCTGGGTAAAACAATTAGAATTTGCATCCTAACTACTACCTGGCTAATTCTAAATATGGAGCTATCTCTTTTTTAATTGCTTTAGTCTCTGTTTAGACAATTGCCAGATTATGTTATACTGCAAGATACTGGAGATGTACAAGTTAGTGATGTATTCTAAGAAAGCTGTTACTTAGCCAGAGGGAAGGAACCCAAAGACTTGATGTATGTCCTGCCCATCTTGTCCTGGGCTTCCCTCAGTGGGTTTAAAGCTAATGCTGACATGACATATCCATCATAATAATCTGGCTGAAGAGATGGTTCAGTGGTTACAAGCCCTTTCTGCTCTATCAGAAGACCTGAGTTTAGCTCCCAGCACCCATGTCAGGCAGCTCACAACTGTCTATAGTTTCAGGCACAGGGGATCCAATACCCTCTTCTGGCCTCTTAGGTCACCCAGATAAATGGCATTTGCCACACACACACAATATCACTGATAGTAAAAACTTTTCATGTTCACATATGATAACATGTGATTCCTAGCAATACATAGGAAATATTAAAAAAATTTCCCCATAATGCAGATTATAGGATTCTTGATTAACTGGAAATTGAAGTCTTATAATTCCCAGATGGGGGGAATTATCAGCCTTCTGTCTGTTGAAAATACACACACGTGCAGTGTTGAAAAGGGGAATTAGGGAGGCAGCAAGCGGGTGGGTCTATGGGAGATCCAGGCCAGCTGGACCATATAGCAAGTTTCAGGCCCACCAGGGATACATAGTGAGACCATGTCTGAGAGGGAGAAAGAGTGAAGGAGAGAGAGACTATGAATGAATGAGAGAATATGAATTAGGACAGGGTGAAACCCTGGGTTAGATCTGTCAGCATGGCCGAGCCACATAACCCACTAGCTAGTCACACTTGCATTTTACCTTTTGCCTCATTGCAAACATTTGTAACACAAAAGATACTAACTAAACTAAAGTAACTGCTGGGCTGGGCATAAGCTTTAGGGATTTCACAACAAAGTCACTAAAGCGGCCACTTGTGAAATTCTGCCCCAACCTTGCAGTCTGGGTCCCCTGAAGCTGCCACAGCCAGATGGAGACGGAAGTCCAGATGAACATTCTAAGAATTACTACTGGGAGGTAAACAGCAGCATGTCTCCCACTGTTTGCTAGTTCATGAAAGTTCCAGATCCCAGACTGCTGCAACCTGATTAAAAAGAAAAAGAATTGCATTTCACTCCTATCTTAACATTCTATTTCTTGCTGTAAGCATGCCTTTCTAGGTTTTGAACACAATAATTAAAAAACCCTTGTTATACACTGCTATTAAAAAAAAAAAAAAACCCTTGTTTGGGGCTGGAGAGATGGCCTAGCAGTTGGGAGCGCCGACTACTCTTGTGGAGGTCCGGGGTTCGATCCCCAGCACCCACATGGAGGCTGAGAACTGTCTTTAACTCCAGTTCCAGGAGAATCCAACACCCTCTTCTGACCTCTGAGGCATTTCACACGACACGGGTGCACAGACCTACATGCAGACAGTACATTCATACACATAAAAAAAAAAAAACCCTTGTTATATACTACTATAAAAAAAAATCCCATGTTTTGGGGCTGGAAAGATAGCTCAGCCATTAAGAGCGCCAACTGCTCTTTCAGAGGACCCGGGGTAGATTCCCAGCACCCACATGGTGGCTGAGAACCATCTTTAACTCCAGTTCCAGAGGAATCCAACACCCTCTTCTGACCTCTGTGCCATTGCACGACATGGGTGCACCAACCTACATGCAGACAGTACACTCATACACATAAAAAAATTTTAGATCCTGTGTTTTGCACTGCCACACACACACACACACACACACACACACATTAAGAAAATGAAAACAAAAGAGATTAGAAATGCTCTTGCCAAGGATCCAAGTTTGGTTCCAAGCACCCATATTAGGTAGCTCACAACCATCTCTAACTCCAGCTCCTAGGGATCCAATATCTCTGACCTCCACAGGCACCTGAACTTATGTGCACCCCCACATACACACAGATGCACATACATAATTAAAAATAATTAAAAATCTAAAAATCACCAAAATAAGATATCTTGATATTTGACCCTAATTGGGTAAATGCATACTACATTTTGAAACGTCTTTACATTGTGCTAGTATGTTCAGTATGGCACCCACATCTCACACTGTAAGTGTTAGAAAGGATGCTAATACCCAGGGCATTCGTATGTCCTTTCACTGGTGATGCCTCATCCTTTGGAATCATCCAAGCCTTTTCCCCTGCACCATTCTACCTCAGGAAGTTTCCTCCTTCTCCTTTTTCTCCTCTCCCTTCCCTTCTTCCTCCTCCCTTTGGATTTATTTTTATTTTTATGTGTATGAGTTTTATGTCTGCATGTGTGTTAAGTGTATCCATGTCCTGCAGTGCCTGTGGAGGACAGAAGCGGGTTCTGGCTCCCCTGGAGTGGAGTTCTGATGGTTATTAGCCTTCATATGGGTTCTGGGATTCAAACTTGGGTCTTCTGCAAGAACAGCCAGTATTTTTAACTGCTGAGCCAACTTGCTTCTTTATGTAGTTGAGGACTTCCTTTTTTTTACTGGCACCTTTGGTTGTGACATATAATTTGAGAACAGAAATTGCCACACAAGTGGCATTATCAGGTCATCTGATCTTTTTCTCAATTGCAATTTTAATTCTTGATGCTGCTATTTTAGCCTCTTATCAACTTATAGAGAAAGTTGGGTTTCATCTTAAGTTTTTTTTTCTTAAAATCATGCTTGATGTCCAGCAGTACAACGTAATATTACGTAACATTATAATAGAATGGTTCCATATAACTTTCATCTTTGATCCTAGAGCATTTCCAAGTGTCAATTTTTTTTAGATTCCATATTCAGGAAGATTCTGGGAGAAGGTGATGTGAAGTTATAGTAAGAAAACAAGATTCTGGTGTGGTAGGGTGAGCAAGCCTTCCATCAGCACTCAACAGAGTTGAGACTTGCTGGAGGTTTGTGGCCAGCCGGGGCTACATAGTGGGACTCGATCTCAGAACACACACAAGCAAACAAACAAACAAACAAAAAAACAAAAACAAAAAAACCAAAAAACAAAAAAACAACAAAGGGGGGGAGGGAGGAAGGGAAGAGGGATTGACCTCCATCTTGGTTAAATAAGAAAAGGAAGAAATGAAGCCAAGTGGGCAGAAAATCGTGGCAACTTTTAAGATGAATCTCATTTTACACATCTTGTTATTTTACTCTATCGATGTCAGACTCTGAGCACTTCATTTGCAAATTGATTTGGAAATGATCTGCATCTGGTTTTTGTGCTCTGGCTTCTAAGAGGTCTCCATGGCTTTCCACTCATGCTGTGAAGAACTTCCAGTATGCACAAGGAGCTAGTGTAGAGAACGGGCAACACATTAAGAATGAATTCAGTGTTGTAGTAGAGAGGAGCAGTTCTGCACTGTGATGTTATTATGTTCCCTGCCATTCATGTCCAGATGTTTCTTAAATATAATTAATTCATTCACTGCTAGTCTCCAATGTGATATTTCCCCTTTAATTTTGCAAGTAATTTTGCTCTTTTTATTTATGATAATGCTTGGGAAACCCCCTTTCCCCCGAGCCCCAGTGGATTATAGCTTCAAACATAACTACACAGAGTTGACATAGTCTAGTATAATAGCCCAGAGCCCACTTCACAGATATGGGCAGCTGTGTAAATGCAACCCAGGTGCTTCAAGCCAGCCTCTGCTTTCCTAGTTAGGAGCTGAGTATTTCACAGGAAAGGGAGATGGTAAGCACAGTCTGTAAACATCATTTCACAGTGAGTCAAATATTGGTAAGCGTTATGTTGGGTGTTCTGGTTGTTTTGGACTGCTTGTATTCTCTTGACTTCGGTACCAGAACTACCTGTCTAATTCACTGTTATACTGAAGATATACTTCTGGGTTATGTGGTCTGCTGTTGAAGTTGTACAGACCCAAGAACAAAACGAATCCTGTCAGATGCACCAGCCACTACATACTCAATTGTCCCATGGCAATCCCTGTGAGCCTATAAGTGTCCTCTGAGGGCTGTTGGTTCTTCAGGTCTCTTAGTCCCCTTGGGTCTGTTGGTTCCCCCAGATCTCTGTCTCCCCCTGGGATCTCTTAGTCCCCCAAGGTCTCTTGGTCTCCCCAAGTGCTTGATCCTCCCAGGTCTCTTCAGGTTCTACTCTTCTTATGGACAAGACAGGGTCATAAAGAGGCTGGCTGTTCCTCCTTTAGCCATTGCCTAGGCAGTGCCCAAAGTAAACTCCATTCTCTGATATGGTCTTTCTCAGGGTGAAGAACAGCTCCCTCTCATTTCCCGTGCAACACAGGTGGATTCCTCAAGCCAGGCTGTCAGATGAGACACATCCCCTACAGGAGGGCCTCTGCACATTACTCCATGGTGCTTGAGACAACAGGCACCCAGGCAACTCAAGCTGCATTCCATCCATGAGCCTCTGATCCAAGCAGGTGATGTCCTGTCATCATCTGAGTCCCAGTAACTGCTTGACTTGTTTTCTTGTTAGAGAAGAGAATGGCATTTCAGATTGCGCCAGTGTCTCTAGGAAGCACAGGGTATACTGGGACATGGAATGCAAGCCTGCTGTTCACCAAATCAGGAGACCATTCATAAGTATGGAGTCAATCCTGCCAGACAGAGCAAAAGTACTGGGTTAGAAAGTTGGAGTTTCGGGGACTGGAGAGATGGCTCAGCGGTTAAGAGCACCGACTGCAGAGGACCCGGGTTCCATACCCAGCACCCACATGGTGGCTAAGAACCGTCTTTAACTCCAGTTCCAGGGGAATCCGTTGCCCTCTTCTGACCTCTGCAGCACTGCATGACACAGGTGCACCAATTTACATGCAGACAGTACACCCATACACATAAAAAATAATAAAATAAAAAAATTAAAAAAAAAGAAAGTTGGAGTTTCGCTGAATCTAGTGATTGAGAACCTTCCACAGGTGTGGTCAGCATCATATGAAAGCACCTTAAAACTGGACCCCTGTCCTCCTTCACAGAAGAGACGAACAACCCGAAATAACTGAATATTAAGACACAGCCATGAAACTTATAAAAATGTAGAGAGAAATAACAATACATTTGATATTTTGTTTTATTTATTATTATTATTTGGTCTTTTTGAGACAGGGTCTCCCTATAGCCCAAGCTGGCCTGGTACTCGCTGTGTAGACCAGGCTGGCCTTGAATTCACAGACGTCCACCTGCCTCTGCCTCCTGAGTGCTGGGATTAAAGGCATGAGCCACCATACCTGGCTAAAATATCAATAAATTTGACATTTTAAAATAGAATCCTATGGGAGAAAAGAGTAGAAGAGTTAAAGGGAAAGACATTGGAGCCAATGTCAAGGATGAAATACTACATTATTATGTAGTGCCTTAAGATTATCCTAAAATAATAATGAAACCAAAAACATACTGTGAAAATACACTATCCAACACCAAGTCCTGAACAGGGCAAACAGATACAAGAGAGCCCCACACAGGAAGTCTGCCTGTCTCTTTTTTAGCAAGATGATGACCATTAAAACTATAGTGTGAAAAAAAAAAAACTATAGTGTGGTACAGTTCAGCTATCTCTTGACTGGCACAGATCAAGAAGTTTGGTATCTCAATGCGTTTCCCAGGATCCTGGGGAAGAGACGTTACCAGGGCTGTCTGTGGGGCAGCTGGAGGACATTGCTGGGTTTACCTGAAGGATGCAGAGCTGGTGCCCGTATCCTCCACTTAGCTTCCGGAATTTCTTGTGTGTATTCTAAAGGCATACTTCCAAGGGTGGCCCCTGGCCACTGTTCAGAGGTGAAGTTTGCATGTGTTCATCATGGTCTTGGCTGGAATAACAGTGTGTTCAGTTCTCTCTCTGCCCTTGGGACCCATTCTTTAAATTGTTATTTATTTATTTATTTATTTATTTAATGTGTATGAATGTACTGTCTGCATATAGGTTTGTGCACCTGTGTCGTGCAATGCCTCGGAGGTCAGAAGAGGGCGTCGGATTCCCCTGGAACTGGAGTTCTCCTGGAATTGGAGTTAAGGACGGTTCTCAGCCACCATGTGGGTGCTAGGGATCAAACCCGGGTCTTCTGCAAGAGCAGTTGGCGCTCTTAACCTCTAGGCTATCTCTCTAGCCCCGGGACCCATTCTTAAAAGATCTTTCAGGATGCCCCATGCACTCTGGTCGGGATTGTTACGTGCTTTGGTATTAATGTCTGTATTTTTTTCCTAATTACTAAGTGGCCTTTAGGGGCTAAAGAAACTGCAGAGTGGTTATGAACAATAACTGCTTTTCCTGAGGGCCAGAGTTC